>JAHHFK020004407.1:0-180189 GCA_024533555.2 Aedes koreicus
TTATTTAAATAGCCATACATCGTATTTACGATATGACGTCATCTACAACATTTCGCCAATATACTCGGTCTATGGCTGCCTCTCTCCAACCTCGTTGACGACCCACACTCGCCAGATCCTGTTGCACCTGGTCCGCCCATCGTGCTCGCTGTGCCCCACGCTTTCTTGTACCGGCCAGATTCGAGGCGAACACCATTTTTGCAGGGTTGTTGTCCGGCATTCTCGCAACATGCCATGCCCACCGTATCCTTCCAGCCTTCGCGACCTGCTGGGTTCGCCGTAGAGTTCAGCGAGCTCGTGGTTCCATCTTCACCGCCACACTCCATCCTCCTGTAAGCCGCCAAAGATGGTCCTAAGCACCCGGCGTTCAAAAACACCAAGTGCTTGCAGGTCCTCCTCGAGCATCGTCCACGTCTCGTGCCCGTAGAGAACAACCGGTCTTATCAGCGTTTTGTACATGGTACATTTAGTGCGGGGGTGAATCTTTCTTGACCGCAAGTTCTTCTGGAGCCCGTAGTAGGCACGACTTCCACTGATGATGCGTCTTCGGATTTCGCGGCTGTTGTCGTTGTCAGCGGTAAGCAAGGATCCAAGGTAGATGAATTCTTCCGCCACCTCGAATGTATCCCCGTCTATCGTAACACTGCTGCCTAGGCGGTCCCTGTCGCGCTCGGTACCTCCTGCTAGCATGTACTTTGTTTTTGACACATTCACCTCCAGTCCGACTTTCGCAGCTTCGCGTTTTAGGCGAGTGTACATTTCTGCCACCGTTTCAAATCTTCTGCCGACAATGTTCATGTCATCCGCAAAACAAACAAACTGACCGGATCGAGTGAAAATCTTATCCCGGCTGTTGAGCCCGGCTCTTCGCATGACACCTTCTAGCGCAATGTTGAACAACCGGCACGAAAATCCATGTGGAGGTGTACTATGCTTCTTATATAAAGGCAACAATCTCTTCTGGAGACACTCAGATCGATAGATTTCCGCATTTATAGTTCCGGTAGTGTAAAAAATGGTTGACTTCAAACCACAGAACCTGTGCTTGCCATACCATTTGCTTTCGACCGAATTTCTCCATGAATCGACCTGTCATCGCTGCATCCTCCCCAACGGCCCGGCTGTAAAATGTGGGCCTGGAAGGGTTTTTAAGGTCCTCCTTTACATAGGTCTCGTCGTCCCCCCCCCCCCCCCCCCCCCCCCCCCCCGTCAAAACGCGTACATCCGGACGCTGCAAAAGAGCCGAATACAATTTCCGGGCCCTTGTTGCTGCTCGCTTCTTCTGTTCTGCACTTTGTTTCGAGATTTTCTGCTTCTTGTAGGTCTTCAGGTGGTTTCGCCTCTTGATACGCTGGATCATTCCGACACTCGTTCGCCCCTTTTTTGGCCAAATCACGTATTGACATTGATTTGTTCTTCATGATTAAGAGATACCACTTTCTGCTCCAGTTTCAGGTTGGAAGAACCGGGTTTTCTGCCTCTTCCTGGTAGCTCATCCAAAGAATAGTGTTCCCCAAACTTATTAATGATGGTTTTAACACTCGCATGATGAATTCCAAACCGCTTCGCCAATTATCGCATAGTAATACCCTTCTCACTTAGCCATGTGTCCAGAAGCATAATTTTCACTTCCTTTTCAATACGCGACATTTTTGAAAACGCAGAATTTGAACCGCAAAAATAAGTAAACAAGAGAAAGCTGACAGTCAAACGCACAGCATGCAGTGTTCAGAGCATGAAAAACCATCACAAATACATGCGTACAACACAAATGTATGTGAGTAACAAATATTCGTTACACTCCTTAATTGAGATAATCATCCACTCCTTAAATCAACGTGGAGATGGCTGCCACTGTAGAGACACCTAGGCTAATCAATAAGTTTTGAAAGCGACATCTATGGAGCAGTAGAAAAACCATAATTTATACACAATTTTAATATTTCATATTTCATAAGAACGTACTCAAAATTTCATTCCGATCTATCCAATTCATTCTTTGTTTTATTTCCAGCCATTTGAAGTTAACGGGTCTGTGAATTATTTAACAATGGCAAAATCCGAATATCGTGCAGTGATTATTTTTTTTGTCTTGGAAGGTTTACCAGCTACTGAGATCCATGAAAAGATAGTGAAAGTATTAAAGGAAGCTACTCTTTTCATTTCCAACCGTTCACCGATGGGTTTTGGAGCTTAAGCGTAGCCATTACAAGCGTGGAAGACGATCCACGCTCGGGACATCCATAAAGTGCATCAACACCAGAAATCATGGCGAAAATACGGGATATGGTTTAAGAAGATCATCGATCGACTGAGGATGTGATTGCGCTGACACCACTTGACATCTCACATGGAATAACATGGCATATTTTGGCTGAAGTTTTGGGTTTCTTGTAGCTGTGTGCACAATGGGTTCTCCATTTGCAAACAAATGCAACGGAAACACGTTCAAATGCGACTTTCTGAGCAACATTTGGAGCAATTTCGAAAGGAAAAAAAGGATTTTTTTTTTCGATTCATCACTATGGATGAGGCTTGGGTCTACCACGATGATCCTGAATCAAAACAAGAGGCTAAGGGGTAGAGTGAACCAGGCAGTTCGGCTCAAAAACGAGTTCATGTCCAGAAATCAGCCAAGAAGGTGTTAGCGTCAGTTTTTGTTTGGGATGCAAAAGTAATTTTATTGAAAGATTATCTTCAAACTAAAGGGTGTCCACATTTAAATTGCATCACTTTCCAATGGGCTGTAACATTTCGCCCTTTGGGTTGATTTCAGCACGAATTTTTGGGTGAAATGACCTCAGCGTGTATTGTTCACACTGCGTGAGTTTCATTGTGAATTGTGTCGTAGTTTCCAAAAAATGGAGTCGAAGGAACAGCAAGAGAGCGAGAACATTTTGCACACGCACCTCGACAATCCACTTCTTTCGCACCGAACCATCGGAAAGATGTTGAAAATTCACCAGTCTACAGTGTCTCGTGTCATAAAACGTTTCGGGGAACGTTTAACTGTCGATCGGGAAAAGGTGGGTGGTAGAAAAAGTGTTCCGTACTGTGTGAAGGATCACAAGCGAGTGGTTGCTACCTTTAAACGCAAACCGGGCTGTTCCGTTCGGGATGTCGCACGAAAAAGCTTGCACTTGACTAAAAAGTTTCGTGCAGAAAGCCAAGAAACGAGTCGGGCTCCGTTAATTCAAAGTTCAGAAAGCTTCAAACCCTGCAATGAAAAACAGAATAGGACAGCTAAAACTCGTGCGCGTAAGATTATACACACAAATGTTGACTGAAACCACTTACTGCTGCACTAATGGACGATGACCTCAAAAAATTCCTTCTTGGAAATCATTGTTCATCAAACGAAGGGGTTATAGCCGCAGCCAGATGAGTATTTTGCAGGCCTTCCAGAATATCACTTCCGTGATGGGACAACAAAGTTGGAAGTTCGTTGGACAAGTGTATTGATCTTATGGGAGACTATACTGAGCAATAAAAGTGATTTCCCCAAACAAAATGTTTTTTCATTTCCGCTTTGAAAACTTTTTGACTAACTCAGCACGTCTCATATCTCTTTATATCGATTAAATGTAGTTTGGTAGTAAACCATCAGAAATTAAACAAGCTCTTTAAAGTTTCACCTCAATATTCTTATTATTAACTTGAACAACATAATTACTATTTTTTCAGGATTTTTTGAACATTTGAACTAAATAATTTCAATATGTAGAATTCATATGGAATTTTTAGAGCAAGTAAAGACAACCGTCCTTTTTGTTAACTAGCACATCGAATGTGTTAAGAAGGACCTTTGCTCAGTGTGATCGGTATTTTTTTTCTCTGTTCGGGACCCCCCCTAAGTTTTGATTTTATTTTTAGAATTTTATTATTTGTTTCAATATATTATTATTTATTTTTTATCTCTAGAAGGTTGCAAGGAAACTTGTTGCAATACAGTTGATGTTACTCCAATACTACTCAATTAAGTCACAATCAAGTCACTGTAACCAAATATGACGATTTTGTGTTGCTTGGGATGTTTGTCAGATTGCTCCTTTGCCTAAATAAAAAAGCCAAATTACGCGAAGTTGCCTCGATTTTGTAACAAGTTGTAGCAAAAAAGCGTAAAAAATTGACATCCATGAGAAAAAAGTTGTAATTATATAATAGTTTTTAAATAGTAACGAGTAACAATTTTATTACAATATTTTTCCTTTAACCTAGAACCCAACCTATGTAGCCTAAAGTATCTAAAAACCCCAAGCAGCACACAACAGTCAAAACTGGTTTCAGCAGCTCTATTGTGACTTAATTGAGTCACAGAGCAGTCACCTTTACTGGGTTGAAACAAATGTGCTACTAGGGAAATATCTCTTAATCTGTAATGTTAGCTATTAGATAAGCATTGATTGCTTTTTTCCCCGCTAGCTGAAAGTTGAAGAAGCTATGCTCAATAAAATGTTCAGTTCTTGGTTAATCAAAAAACTGAATATTCAAACCTATGCTATAGCTTTCAGAAGCCAAATAATACTAGATTAAGAAACACAGTTGATAGTTAGAAAAAGTATAAACGAAAAATATTTATTTGAACTATTCATGGCATGGGTCAAACCGCCCCGTTACCCCGCTTTCCCCGTTTTAGGGTACTGTAGTTTCGTATTATTGAGAATATATGTTGATCATATCTTACAGTTTGATTCAGCGTGTGAGAAGCAGAACAGCAAGCTAGTCAGAGCGAGAAGTTGCAGTTGTCTTATCCTATTCAAATAATTTATCCGTTTTTATGAGCATGAGCAGGATAATGAGCATGATTGACCGCCCGAAGTTGTTATTCCGTTACTGCCAGTTCAGCTGTTATTACTCAGAAGATCAACAGATGATGCAAACATGCTCAATGTGTAAAACTGGTGATCCCAAACTAAGGCAATACCGGCGCTGGCCTCGCCCGAATGCAGGTCAAATAAGGAAAGGGTAGGAATGCGTTAACGTTTATTTGGACGTTTTATTGGAAGCCGAGACCACCGCCGCACTTCCACGAGAAATCACTGGGATTTTGGATGACAAGATTGGGTGGCAGCAGGGTTCGTTTTGGTAAACAATAAGCTGAATTCACGCTTCGTTTAGTAAAATATTTAAATACTAGTACCGATTTCTGATTCGAACCGATTACAACAGTAAGGATGCTATTGGGGCCACACACAAAGTGTAATGGTGTTTTTTCATCGGAAAAACAAGGTGATTTTTTATAATGTTGGAAATCCGATTTGATCTGAGTTAAACCAATAATAAGGATGCTATTGGAGCCACTCACAAAGTGTGATGGTGGTTTTCCGTTAGGAAAACAAGGATAATTTTATGAACGCTTGAGAGACGCTTTGTTGTTCTCTTACTGTGCTCACTCGATCACTCGTTACACCGAATTAAAGATAACCGAAACAACACGAAACGTGCCAGGCTCGATAGGAAAATAGTGCGTAGTAAAGCATCGACACAACCTTTCACAGCCGATGCTCAAACCAAACTCTTTTTTCGTAACTTACAATTTTTACTACTGTATTCTACAATCTATTGCACTGCTGTAACTAATAACTGTATCAATCAAGTTGAAGTGTCTAATGAACAATCTATGCTAATCCATTAAAAATTGAAATTGAGGGATTTCGTAAAAATAAGAGTCCGTAGATGCATTTTGTGCCTTCTGGTAACTTTATGTTTCTATTGATATCCATGCTCATCGGTTTAATACCAACCGGGAGAGACTTGGCCTTATACAAATGGATTTCATTATCTCCAGTCCGCTCAACCAATCGCAACGTTTTGTGATAGATTGGACGGATTATTATAATTTGAGATAACTCCATGCAGATGTCTTCCAAGTTTGGCAGATCGACAAGCAATCGGTGGAGAGTTTAGAGGAAGACCGGAAGAATAAACGATGGTTCTGCGCGTGTTTAGAAACAGAAGAACCTTCATAACAAAACGAATCATCGGGTAAAATACATACGGTTGTTTTTTTAATTATAAGCAGTCTAAAGCAGTTATTTGATTCATTTTATCCAGAAGTACCATAAATGGATATTCGAAAGTTTTTCAAAAGTAAGTATAATATTTACCAGCATGTAATTAAAAAAAAACAAGCAAACAAAACAAAACGAATGTTTTTTCATGCAGCTGAAATAACCACGAATAGAAAAATATGCAATATGGTTGTATTTCTCGAATTTGAACAACAATTTTAATGTAATTCAATGATACACCGTTTTGGTTTCATACTACTCAGATACACATGATTGCTACATATACCGTGTTTCGACAGAACGTGTTTCAGTTGGATCATATCAGATAAATCGGTTCAAATTTCAAAACGCAGATGCAGATGTGTATATAAATTATTTTTAAAATATTGAGGAATAGCTGTTGGAACGCATATAAATTTCTTTTCGTCATTGATGAATAAAATTTCTTAAATTATTTACTAACTACTCGTGTGTTGAGAATGCAAGTAGCAACAATTCAGCACAAAAAAAAACACAGCTTGCTTACATTTGTGACTTACGTCGTTTTAAAAGGTTATGTTTGATGTTCCTTTTTAGAAAATATCAGATAAAATAATTATACTAAAGGTGAGCAAAGGGGACACAAACCATAAGCTATAAACCACCAAAACTCAAAATGTATGTTTGTTAAAAGCTAATCACGTATTATTTGAACAACCATTAAAAAAATATAATCTATTCAAACGGTGTGAGCATGGTGAGTAAAAAACGGTGTTTCTTCTGTGTTGCTTTGGGTGAGAGGGTCGCGGATGAAAAGTACATTTTCAGTACAAACTGCTAACAAATTCGGTGGTTATTCTATACAAAAATCCAACATGACCCGTTAAATGTTTGACATTCAATGTGGTTTGATTTAAAAACATGGGAAAAATCGAAAGTTTTTAAAATCTTTTTTTTTTTTTTATTCCAGAACAAGCCTAGAATTGTTTAATCTTGTTGCAAGAAACGTACGGGTATTGTAAAATACTTTGGGTGAGAGTAGAGAAGATAATCCACCAGCATTCAGGCGTAATGTCACATAAATGGGGCTCCATTCCCGCTCCATCTGTCGGAACATGAAAATGACCCTACTCTACTGGTCCACCGGGCGTTGTATTGTCCGTTAAGTGTCCGTTAATGTTAATTGTTCAGTATGTGCAAACACTGGTTGGAGACGATGTAATTCTCTCTCTCTCTCTCTCTCTCTCTCTCTCTCTCTCTAAAAAAAAACTCGCCCTCCCCTATTTGAAATCCTGGCTACGCCTATGTGTGTGCGTGTGTGTGTGTGTGTGTGTGTGTGTGTGTGTGTGTGTGTGTGTGTGTGTGTGTGTGTTGTTGTGAGGGGCGGGGCGGGTTGGTGTCAGGGTGGGGGGGTGGGGGGGGGGTGGGTGGGGGGGGGGGGGGGCGGGGGGGGAACGGGGTCTGTATTTCGTTTTGGTTTTGTTTTTGGTGCAAAATGTTCAGTGACTCGGAATCCGATACTTCGAGCATCGCGGATCCGGATTCAGCCTGGGTGGAAAAGAATATTGAAGACGAGGTTGTTGAGGATGATCCTTTTCAATCTGAAGATGAGCCTGAGGAAACCAAATATGTGTCAAAATGTGGAAGTATGATGTGGCGTTCAAATGCCATGGAAGCATCAAGTGACCGCAATGAAAATTTAAAAGCAACGCGGAAATTTAACACTGATCTCAGTTTGGTTAGGACCCCACTACAAGCATTTGTACTGTATTTAGACGTGGGTACGATTGAGCTGATTTGTCAGTATACGAATGCAGAAGCTGGGCACGATGAATGTTTTAAAATGTTGAGTTGTAATGAGTTGCTGGTTTGGATTGGGATTCTCCTGGCTGCAGGCAAGAATCACGACTCAGAAGCACATATCAAGGAGTTGTGGTCAACTGATGAAGTGACAAGTCGTGTGTTCTATTCAGCAGTTATGGAGAGAACAAGGTATGTTGAAATTAGGCATATCTAAATTATCAAATTAATTATTTAATTATTAGCTAGGTTTTTGGAAAATATTTGATTATGGCCACTTTTCCGGAGGAACTCGGATCCCGCAGGGCCTTTCTAGGTAGCCAGTATGGTCAGACACCCTCAGAATGTCCTCCTAGGACCTAGTTTTGCAAAATCATGAATTTTGATATGTCGCAAGCTAGGTTTTGGAAAAGATTTGATTATGACCACTTTTCCAGAGGAACTCAGATCCCGCTGGGCCTCCCTAAGTAGCCAGTATGGTCAGACACCCTCAGAATGTCCTCCGAAGACAAAGTTTTGCAAAATCATGAAGTTTGATATGTCGCAAGCCAGATTTTGTTAAAGATTTGAATATGGCCACTTTCCCGGAGGAACTCAGTTCCGCAGGGCTTCCCTAAGTAGCCAGTAAGGTCAGATACCCTCAGAATGTCCTCCGAAGACAAAGTTTCGCAAAACCATGAAGTTTGATATGTCGCAAGCCAGATTTTGGAAAAGATTTGAATATGGCGACTTTCCCGGAGGAACTCAGATCCCGCAGGGCTTCCCTAAATAGCCAGTATGGTCAGACACCCTCAGAATGTCCCCCAAAGACAAAGTTTTGCAAAATCATGAAGTTTGATATGCCACAAGCTAGGTTTTGAAAAAGATTTGTTATGGCCACTTTTCCGGAGGAACTCGTATCCCGCAGGACCTCTTTTAGTGGCCAGTATGGTCATAAATCCTCAAAATGTCTTCTGATGACCTAGTTTTGCCAAATTATGAAGTTTGATATGCCGCATGCTATGTTTCGCATCCAAAAATATTTTGTCCACCATTCCTGGGCAGGTACTTACCCCAGTACTCCCACCATGGAATCCAAAACTACGAATATTTTTGGAATTACCAGGGCAGTTTCACAAACAAGGATAATTTTGTGATCTATTGCAAAAAGTTGCATCAAAATCCGATGGTTAACGATGGAGTATCATTAATTTTAAATTTGAATTTTTCGATTTCAGAGGGGTTGGGGACGTACGTGTTAAAACAATGCCATATGATTAAACAAAAAACTCAAAAAGGCAAAAAATCATGCAGATTAACAAAAACCTGAGAGCAAAATAAAAAATATGTGAAACTGGCTGATAAAATCTTTTTCAAATATTGAACATAAAAAGTGCCCAAAGTTCCCCCGTTATACGGTGTTATGCTTGTCAGCACTTTTACTAAGTAATTTTTAGACATTTTCCATTGAATTTCCACTAAATTAGCTAATTATATGATAAAACTTGTGGAGAACAGATTGGCGAAAAAAGCTTTTTTGAAAATTTTGACTTTTTATCAGATTTTACGAAAATTTACACGATTTCCTTTCATACTTCAACATAGAGTTAAGTTTTACACAATTGTTAAAACATAAGAAGAAATATTGCTCGGTTAGGGAAAGTATTGAATGGCTATCAAATAAAATTATGAAACTGTGCATCAAAACTCCATCTCTTGCAAACTTCTGTGAGAAGAAAAGTTATTTTTGGAAGATTCAAGCAGTTGATTATTTTTCTAAAAATTCAGTATAAAATTGTTAGGATCATTTATAACAAATTTTATACTTAAAAAATTTTGATGTCTCAAAAAATAGCTTCATTTGTTGTAAATCTAAGCACGCGCGTGAATTTTGAAACATCGTTGCGTTGTTTACCTAAAAACCGTAAAAATAATAAAAAAAAATAATCCAATTTACTTTGATAGGTTGGTTTCAACAATCATATTCTCACTTGCGCTGTTCTTTAAATGTTTGGAAAATATACTGGCATATTAATAAAACGTTGTTCGATATAACCGGATTTTTCTTCAAACTTAAACAAACTAATCCTCTAACTGGCTCTTTTTTAACAAGCTACTAGAAACTCCCAGCTCATAGAATACAAAGAAGAACTTCCACAGATACTAACTGGGACCTTTGATGCCAATCCGTATGCATGAGTTTTGTTTATTGCCTTTGCACAACGAAACTATATGCCTAGGGAAATCGAGAAAATGTTCAATCCAAAAGATTCTATCCGCTGGACCGGAGATCGATCTCGCCGCTTCCAGTTTGATAAACCGTGCTCTGAGGTTGAGCCGTCTGAGGCCTTCATCCCTAAGCTAGCAAAATATTGATATTCCTGCCTCAGGTATGACCACTTTTATACCAGAGAGTTTTGGATAACCGAGAACAACTATTAAATTGCAGTCTTCGAACCTCCATGAATTCATAGCGTATTCATAATCCACCAAAAAATTGATAACTCCGAACAGCTCTTGGAAAACCTAGAACTACCTTTCTTCAACAAAGGTTCTCCCAAGAACTTTTCTGAAGTTCTCCCATGAACTTTTCTGAAGTTCTCTGAAGAACTTCCCTGGATCTTTCTGTAGAACTTTCCTTAAGTTCCTCTGAAGAACTTATCTGAAGCTCCTCTGAAAAGATTTTCTGAAATTCCTTCGAAAAACTTTTATGAAGTTTCTCTGAAAAACTTTCCGGATATTCCTTTGAAGAACTTCCCTGAAAGTTCTCTGAAGAATTTCCCGGAAAATCCTCTGGAGAATTCCCCAGTAGTTCTCTGAAGAATGTCTCAGAAGTTCTCTGAAGTACTTCCCCGAAGTTTTCTGAAGAACTTCCCTGAAATTCTCCCAAGAACTTCCCTGAAATTTTCAGAAGAACTTCTCCGAAGTGCTCTGAAGAACTTCACTGAGGTTGCTTTGAAGAACTTCCTTGAACCTCTGTGAAGAACTTTACTGAAGTTCTTCTGAAGAACTTTACTGAAGTTCTTCTGAAGAACTTTCACGAAGTACTCTGAAGAACTTCCCTGATTTTCTCCCAAGAATTTCCCTGATGTTCCTCTGAAGAACTTTCCTGAGCCTCTCTGAAGAACTTTCCTGAAGAACTTCGCTGAATTTCCTTTGAAGAACTTCCCTTAAATTTTTCTGGAGAATTTTCCTAAAATTCCTCTACAGAACTTCCCTGAAGTAAGTACGTAAGTACTGTAAGTACGTTTCACACCTTCCATCAAGTTTTGTACCACTGTTATATCCACCTTATTTGATCCAGAACACTTATTTGCCTTGAACTGTTTTTCACTTCACACTGTTTTTTAGGGCAGCAGGGTAAATGCACCCTTCTTTTTGGGGAAATGCTCCTTAAACTTTGGAAAAATGCTCCTTAGATGCGTTTGCCCGATATAATGCAATCGGAGGTATTAACCTTTTGGTTAGCGCTTGTCGGGTGTTTTGAAGGGTCTTCAGTTTCTTCAAGGTTGTATAGCGGAGCTTCGCCCCGCAATCTTCGAGGCAGTTTTGACGGGTTTAAATTTCATTTTGACGAGTCTTAATTTCAATGCGACGAATCTTAATTTCATTTTGACAGGTCTTAATTTCGTTTTGACGACTCTTAAATTCAGAAACTTAAAACCCGTCAAAACTATACAATCTTGAAGAATCTGAAGACCCTTCAAAACACCCGACAAGCGCTAACCAGAAGGTTAATACCTCCGATTGCATTATACCGAGCAAACGCATCTAAGGAGCATTTTTCCAAAGTTTAAGGAGCATTTCTCCAAAAAGAAGGGTGCATTTACCCTTTCCCGTTTTTTAGAATTCTCTCGAGGTTTCTCCATACGATTGCCCAATATTTCTTAATTTGGCGCAGTTCCGGCTAGTTTGGAGGGTTTTTCTCCTTGGGTACCATTTGCACACTTTTAGCGCTATACCATTCCTGAGCCATTTTTCTGTAGTGGCAAGAAGCGAGGTCTGACCAAAACAGCACGGAACAACAATGTTTCTTCAAGAACGGCAATAAGCGTTTTTGCAAGCATTCCTTTGCATAAATTTCCCAGTTGTCACGAAACTTACGCGCTTTATTTTTGGCTGTTTTGTTTTGCTTATCATCTCGATTTGGTGTCACTGGAACCATATATGTTGACAGTCCAGCTCGTTTTTTTGCTCATTGCACTGTTGTGTGGAACTTTCCCAATTTGTTTCCGATATCTCTGATGTTGGGATGGGTTGGGATTGCGTTTGAAAATGCTGGCCACTATTGTTCCGGTCGCTGCGGCTGCCTGGTTTCGGTTTCCTCCTGATCCCGGCTTCCTGGTAGTCGTCAGACGTTTTCCGAACACTTTTATAACATTCGTGGCGGTTGAATTGGCAATATTAAAGGGTGTACGAAATCAAATTGCGACACACACATATATTCGGCCAAATTCGCCCGTTCAACCAATCATCTTCAAACATTCATCGACCTAAGTAAAACATGTTATAAATATATTCGCATGTTTGTTTTATTCTATTTCAATTCTATATCCAAATGCACGAACCTTTTTCTTTACACTACTCATAAGGTCCTGTACAACATATGGACCAATTTTTTTTTTGCGTGGCGATCCATTTTTTCTTCATATCTTCCTCCGATTTCACTTCCTTAGGATGCTTCCAAAGTGCCTGCTTCATCATGGCCCAGTACTTTTCAATTGGCCGCAGTTCCGGTGCGTTCGGGGGGTTGAGATGCTTCGGCACGAAATTGACCTCCTTAGCCTTATACCACTCCAAAACCTCTTTCGAGTAATGGCACGAGACTAAATCCGGCCAGAAAATCGTAGGACCATCGTGTGACCTCAGAAGAGGAAGTAGACGCTTTTGGAGGCATTCCTTTAGGTACAACTGCCCATTGACCGTTCCAGTTGTCACGAATGGGGTGCTCCGCTTTCCGCACGAGCAAATTGCTTGCCAAATCATATATGTTTTGGCAAACTTTGACATCTTCTGCTTTCTAACGTCCTCAGGGACATCGAATTTATGATGAACAGTCAAAAACTGGAGCCCCGGAAGCTGCCGGAAGTTTTCTTTCACATAAGTCTCATCATCCATAACGAGGCAATGTGATTTCGTCAACATCTGTAGAGCTTCCTTGCAGGTTTTTACCTACCGTATTCTGCCGTTCATTGCGATTAGGCACCTTTTGGACTTTGTGTCTAGTGTAGTCCTTCATATTTTTTTGCATCTTGCACGAAAGTTTTGGTTCGATTCAGTTTCTTCGCCACATCTCGAACTGAACTGCGAACGAATCTGCTAAATAGTGAAACTTACAAAGCGTAAACAAATACACATTGAACTAATTCCACCCAAAATTTCAATAGAAAATACCCAACAAGTAAAAAGTTACAGCCATTTAAAAGTGGTGTAATTTGATTCCGTACAACCTTTAAGTGATTTTGGCAAGTCGGCGTGGTAATAATTTGGATTTTTCCTATGCGCGTGCAAAATTTTGATACGCTGCTCTTCTTGCTTCGACGCCATTTTGACAACTGAATAGAAAATGGCAAAAACAAAATAGAGTCAACATTCCGTTCGCATACTCTGTAAGAGCCTCTACGGCAGGCTATCGAGTATGTTTTACCCTTTTTTCATTTTTTTTTTTGTTATTTGGGAAATGAGTATGAAAAATCCATTTTTCAAAATGTTTGCTATTTGCGAAATTGGTATGAAATACCCATGCTTCGTGATTTGTTTTAAGCTGTGATATCGAAAAATGAGCATTAGCTCAATCATAAGAGATCCTAATTACTATAGTTGTATTTGTATAAGAGTATTAATTCATAACAAATACAGCTTAGCAAACAAAAATACAAATACAAACTACTTGATAACTTGATTGCTTCAAACGATGCATCTAATAACCAACTTATAGAACTACCGGAAGCTCTGGTGTAAACTTATAAAAGTTTCGCACAGATACTCGAAAGTACGATTCTACTGATGCAATTCAGGCATTTGATATTGTTTTTATTAAATTATTAACGTACCTCTCAGTTTTTGGAAGATTTCGCTATCTTATTAAGCTTCCATATTTTACGCGTTTTCGTGGACTGGATTCCGACGCGAAGTTTGTTTATATTTTTCGAACAGCGCACTTTCAACTATACAAAGCAAGCCAGGAGAATGCTAAGATATTTTTCACCCATTAATGGGTATAAAAATACCCATCTAGTGGTCTCTCATTGAAAATAATAAATGGTTAGTTAATATGCATAATATAGATTTTAAAAGGATCCATTCTTTGACAGCATCACATATTGTCAAAAAATGGGTACATTTTTACCCATTATTGGGTACTGGCTCGTTTCAATGTACACCGACAAAATGAGGGATGTTCAAGTTTTTTAAATGCACGATTAAAAAAACTACGTCATATTTGATTCAACCAAATTTTGATCGTTGCATCCTTTATTATAATAGATGTCGATCGAAAGTTTAGTCACATTTAGGACATTTGAAATTCCATCTGTCAGCATAACTAGCAAAACCATAGCGGCTATGGTGTTTGGGAAATCGTAAATTCATTACAATAAAGTGATGGTATAGTTCTCAATGACATTGTATTTATGACATATTAAGTACGCAGGCCGAATGAAAGAGCTAGGCTACCATTATATCCCGTCACCATGATATGGAAATTTTTAATTTTTTCAAATTGAAATATCTGACGTAGCAGTTCTATTTTTTTTATTTGAAATTTCCGTTTTATTATGGAATTTTTAGATTATTTTTCATGGAAATTTCATTTTTTTTAATAACTTTATTTGATTAATGAATTGTTTCTTCAATTTTTCCTTATTATTTTTAATGATTTATGTATGGATATTTCGGATTTATTTATGGAAAAATTATTCTTCCATGGAGATTTTATTTGATGGAAAAATTTGTTTGTTTTTTTCTTCATGGAAGATATCAATTTTCTATGGATGTGTGTTAAAAGTTTTATTGTTATTATATGTTTTTTTTTATTGCTTGAAATTTATTACATTATGTATCGTTTCAATAAAGTAATGTGCATGTTAGTTTTTTCTATGGTAATTTTCAATTTCTGCATTGCTATCACCTCTATTTATCTTCACTTGAGATTCGGGAAAAAATCAAGCTAAAAATACGAAGCAGATATTTCTCATATGTCTGAACAGCTGTTGCTTGCTATAATAACCAAGCGTTTTGTGAAGATCGTTTCCAGAATTTTAATTTAAGCTCTAAAAAATGCTCAAATTACACGTGGAGTCTTTTTAATCAATGAAAAAAATATAAGTAATATTGCGACATGATTTTAAAGTACGGAGTTCTACTTTATTAAATATTTTATTGAAATAAATATTTTTACATCCTTGCTAACAAAGGAACCACATCTTATCAAATGTATTTTTAAATATATAAACGGAAAGTTTAAAGAAAATATTTTTAAGTATTCCTTTTTTGACCTCTAGTCCCATTTTTATTCCGAAGCTACGTTAAAGTTTACTCATCAACATTCAACAGTTGAACCGAAAAGAAAAGAAGGAACAACGTATTGACTGTTAAATAATAATCGTGTGTTACATGACGGAACATAAAAGTTCCAAAACGGAATGAACGTTCAATCGATGTGATGTTTTCTCTCGTCGGTTTTCAATAACAGCGACACTGGTCTGCCTTTTGCACTCATTGTGTGAATTCTCAACCGTAAAACCTCGAACCTACATGTTAGAAGAGCTCTTTGCATAGGGAAAGTGCACTGTCAGTCTGAGACCAGACACAGACACAACTGCTGTGAGAGTAAAATGTGTAGAATAACAGAAAATATTGGTTTTGCAAATGTTCTTCAGTGATTCGTCGGTTTTTTTTTTCTTTTTTTTCATTTGGGTTGCTGAAATGGAAACTATAAAACGTCGTGCACATTTTTTTTCATTTGCCATCAACCTCAGGGTTGTTTAAAGTGCTGAACAAACTTTGGTACGGAATCTGTCATGATAAAAAAATATATTAAAAGGATCTCTCGAAACCAAGAAGAAGAAAGCCCAGCGGGAATATCCAAAATTTATATTTGACGTGGAAAATATTTCCCATCTGCTAACAAACCGATTAAGACTTGCATAGCAAGCGGAAAGCTGCCGAGAGAAGGATTGTACTCGCGCTGACGTTTTGTTACTGTGAGCTAGCCGGAGAAACTTCCCACAGAGTTTTGCATCGAGGGAAAAATCTTCTTCAAAAACTCCACATCAAGCAACTGACAGCTCCGATCGAAGTGGGCACCTATCACTAACGAGCTCTCGTCCTTGGGCAAGGCAAATTTTCGGAACGAGCTTTGCTACCCGTGTTTGACCTTTGGGCATGTGGAGACGAGTGGGAGTTTGTTTGTTGGCAAAGTTGGTGTGTGTTCAAAACTCACTTTGCAATCTAGCAGAACAAATGTTTGTGTTTAGCTAAACGAGACGAAAGTTTCAGAGGCAATTGGGAGTTGCAACGATTCCAGCAAGTTCATTCTATTGGAACAATTTAACTACATACTGAGAAATATGTAGTTTGGAAACTATGGAACGAAAAACCAAGTTCAATCGAAACTTATTTTTGGTAGTCTCCTGATAATTTATTAGAGAAATGAAAAATTTTCAATTTTAAATATGTCTCTCCCTCGAACGACATTCTTGAATCCAACAACCACCGCATCCCCAGTAAAGAGAAAATCGTCCTCGAAATGCCGTTCAAACACAACCACCAGCTATTAGCATTCATTATTTTTCAAAAATGTCTTAATTTGGAAAGAAAACCATGCCTCTCATATCGCCCTTCATCTATTCAGGTTGACCGCGGTAAATCTCAAACAATTTCAATGCTATCCTACTCCTGCTTTTAAAAAACTCATAGATACTGGCAGCGTCCTTAGCTTGTCACACTCCAACAGTCATTTACATTTTTGTCAACGACAATTTTTCTTCATCCAGCCATATTCATTTGAATTTCATTTGCAATCTCAAAAAGTACGCGATTTCTTTCTCTGTGTTCTCGCCATTTACAGGATCAAACTGCACTGTGCAGGGAAAATGTGGACGAAGGGATGGAGGTCTTCGCTTTCTTATCAGCTCTTAGTCATTCTGACCCGCGATGGCGACGGTGGCGGTCTTGGCTCAGGCCGAGACGAAGCTGACGTGGACAATTTTCAGCATAATGAATAAATAAATGAATCGTCCTGCTGCTATTTGCGCCCTCCACCGAGCTATGATAATCAAGTTGTGTAAGTGAATGAATGACTGTGGCCCGGAGTGCAAAAGAAGAAATAATGGAGAAAAACGTGCGACATGATAAAGCGATAGCGTCGAGTCCTGAAGGCGAGAAAGAACGAAGGCCGTTGACAAAATACAAATGGTCCTAGATAATCGGCGGTAGGTCTGTTGCCACCGGACCATTTCGAAAGCTTGTGTTGTGAAATTTCCAGGACTTCCTCAATTATCTGCGGCAATTTTGAATATCACATTTCATAGTGTGGAATCAACTAAATCTGTGCCCGAAAATTCAAGTACAATTATCGGTCGAATTTCTGTTCACCGCCGCGTGGCAAAAAGCGAACGAATTCGTTTGCCTCGCTTCGTTTATCACTTAAGGCAGCAAGCACTGCAACCTGCTACAGCAAGGACTTGCCGTGTCTCTCTCGCCATTCCGAAGATGTTTATTCTTGGGATGTCTGCCAACCAACAGGAGGAAGCGCTTTTCTTATCACCGCTAGAAGCGATCTGCTTTCATTTTTCTTTGCACAATTTGCCCTTTCCCGATTCCGGGCAACTGTTTCAAAGTCCGGAAAAGCCCCGAAAGGACGAAAACGTCGACGTTGACGGCGTGACGCTTTTCTGTGCGCTCCGATTTCCGTTCGGCTTCCGGCGGCGAGCTTCTGACACGAAATCATGCTATTCCACTGACTGGTACACTCTACCTATCTAAATACTATTCTTCTCTCAATCTGGAGGACATTCGATCTGATAAATATTTCAGTTTGTCTTGGAAAAATAGACAGCGTACAAATGGAGAGCTCCAAGATGAGGACATTGTGATTTGCTTCATTACGGGAAATTTTACAATTTGGCCCTACAGGGAAGCCGGTTGTCGATTGTCTGCTTCGTCCGTTGCTGAAATGGACTGTCGGATTCGAAAGCGCAGATAATTGTCTCTGAAAGGAGTAGATATGCTTGTACTTTGTTTTATCTCATTTAATATTTGAGAAGGCACATCACCTGAGGAAGAATATTTTTTGGCGTTGACGAATCACTTTCTTTGAATAACTTGAGATGCGCGGCTAATACGTGTTTCTTTATTGTTTGTGAACAAATCTGAAAAAATAATGAGTTCTCCCGAAATGAGTCCAGCGAAGCCTAGTTAGGTAGCGCAACTCAAAAAGATGAAGGATTTATAATTATTTTGCAAATAATGGTAAGCGGCTTTATGTCTTGGCAAAGGCAGTTTGTAGTTAGAAAATTTCCAATCACATTTTAGCTGGGAAAAGCGAATTGATGAAACGAAAAGAACAGGAAGACTCCTCTACCACAGAGAACAGACATTGATGTCCATATACCATTTCTTGAAAAACCTGTGTGAAACATAATATGGGCAGCCGGTATAAAAAACAAGTTCATAGAAAAATAAACAAGATTTTTCAGATTATGTGCTAGGTTTTTTATTGATAAACATTGACATGACAGTTATCGCACAACTACAGCGCCACCTACCAGGAGCATAACGACATACATTTGAAATGTCGGTTTAAAGTTTTACCCAAGTAGCAGACCGAAGATGAACGTCTGTTCTCTGTGCCTCTACGTCGAACGCTGTGTTAAATTTGCAACCAATGGCCAATGGCGGAAGTAATGTACGGAATTTCAACTGGTTCACGAGTAAACGGCTAAACCAGCGCTTTACATCCAGAATGATGTCGTAGTTGACTTGCTTGATGATTGTTGGCGTCTTATTAACAGCGGTTGATTTTATTCACCTGAGCATTGAGTTACCACGCCCAAAATAAAAAAGCAAGATTGTATTGCGATTCTACAAGATTTGATAAAAGGCTATTGGCTATGGACAAAACTGTAACACATCAAGTTGTTGAGAAGAAGATTGAAGTCTGATGTTGGTTCATATGAGAAAAAAAAACAACTTTGGTTAGTCATAGAGATTCGAACTGTGGCCGACAACGTTAAAGTTCTTACTGCTAGCCACCCATCCATATTCTCAAATTGAAGATAATTGAATAAAGAGAGTTGATTCAACTATCGAGGGACTAAGCGATAGAGTAATGAAGATATATGCATATGTTCTCCACCACTCTGTGTACAACCAGTCGCTTTGGATTGGGGCCATTTAAGAGGAAAAAGCAACAATCATGATTTGTTCTTCAGAATCAAATCGAGGCCGGTGGTGTGACGGTTCTCTGTGGTAACCACTCAGTCATATTATTACTATAAGTTGAATAGAGACCTTACGGTTGCTTCGATTGCTGAGGCACTAAACGGTAGAGCGGTGAAAACAAATGATTTTTTTTATGCAATCCTTGTGTATGTAGGGTAAGTGTCCCTTGACTCAGCCTATTATGCAACGATCGATTACATTTTCTATTACAACTTATAAAGTTTTGAAGCTGTAAGCGAGATTCAACTAGTTATACACTTGCTAAGATAAGTGTGATAAGATATTGGGTAGTATGTATAACGAAAAGCTACTCTTTTTATGAACTCAGAAAATTTCGGGTATGGATTTAATGTCGGTCTATAAGCACCAAATTGGGTTTATTCATGGATGCAACTTTGTCCCATTCGATGAATTTATTACTAAATGCAGTCTCTGTACGGTTTTTTTTTCTAATTTTATGAATTAAGGCATTGTCAGCTGTATTCGCTTTACTTAACAGAAAATTTCACAAAATAAACTAAAAAAAACAGCTTCGAAACACTTAAGAGATGTTCATATATGATTTATCAGCCATTCAATAATGAAAACATTATAATTCACTCTACAATGATTTTGTTCCTTCGGTTTGTGTTCAGATGAGCCACTTTAATATAAACAACCGCAAACTCATGCATTTCCACTTCAAATTTTTCCAATAACAGCCTTTTTACAACGTTATTGATACAACAGACCATAGTTGGGAACATACAAAAAAATATGTTCCTAACATTGGGTCTATGATTTTCTTGTAAAGTCATTGTTATTTTAGCAGTTAGTTTGTAACGTGTAACTATTTTTTGTATATCCAGACTGCATTACTCGCTTTATCGATTCAATTAAGCCCAATTTAGATCACTTGAAGATCGTGGAGATCACCTGTTCAGCTTAACCAGTGAAATCATGATGCCCCGAAAGTTCAAGAAATCGAAATTACGCGGAAGTGAACTACTATAAGTTGATTAATATTGTCTCAATTGTTCGGATTACATCGGTCATCCTAATAGCTACATGATTTTGTCGATTATCGCTAAATTTATGACATATTTGGTACATAGGCCGAATGGAGGTTATAGGCTAACATTACATCCCGTTACCATAGTAGCTAGCAAACAATGGCATGGCTTCGTTCATTTCATAAAACGCTTTGTGGTTTGATTTTGTTTTTCAGCCTTTCCTGTACATTGACTGCTTTCGGTAGGACAATTGCCTTCGAGACCGCTAGTTGGTGTCGTATGGTAGGGGAGGACGGGGTAAAACGGCCCAGTGGGGTAAGACGGACAGTCTACGTTTACTAAGATAATATAGTGGAAGTTACTGAATTTGCTATCACAACTGTTTCATCCACTATTTAGAGCATTTCGAGCAACTCAGTTTAAGTGTTTAGCTCGAAACGTCAAAAATATAACCAAAACAAAACGAACGACTTACCAAGCACCCGTCGGATCTAATTTTTAAGCACTCGAACCAAAGGTATTTTGGCCCCATGAAGTCAAGTTTCTCAGAAAAAAAGGGATCACCTGATCGAATAAATGATCCTCGACAGGTTGTTACTAAAAACCAACCGGTTTCACGAGGTCAGTTTGTTGAAATAACAGCATCAAGTAAAAACGATATTACGGGTTAAGATGGCCCTCTTTTGACGGGGCAAAACGGACACCCAGAGGTAATGACTCAACCGTTTTATACTTTCCATTTTTCGTGCATAACTCAAAACGTCAAAACAAAAACGAAACAGTCGGAGTATTTCAAGCAATAATTTCTCGAGAAAAGGTGATTTCTAACTAGTTGTCAACATAAACGAAAGGTTTGTAGCAAAAAATAAAAATCATTTTTAATCATTTGCCATAGTTTTTAGATGCCACGAAAGTACAAGTGGAAGAACTCCCGGCAGCAGTGGTCGAATGAGCAGCTTGCGATGGCCACAGCAGCCGTCAGCCAAGGAGCGTCGATCCACAAAGCTGCCACCAGTTTTAAGATCCCCCGGACCACACTCCGCAGGTACATCAAAGATGCAAAGTCAAGACAGAGGCTTCGGTTTTCTACTACAATCTACCTGAAAAAGAAGCGGAACTCGTTCAGCACTTTTTAGAGCTGCAAAACCGCTTCTACAGTTTAGTTTAGTTTATTTGTCAACATTTAAAATGTTTACCCGAATGACCGTTCAATATAGTTCTAACTGTCACATTCAAAGATACTACAAACTTAGCCCAAAAACCTTTTAAAACTATTCTTATTACATTTACGGCTAACGTTAAAATCAAATACGGAATAACAACGGTTGAATACACGGCACATATATTTAATCGGTTCGTTCCGCCCGTAATTTGTTCTGGAGTGTCGAATGTACAGGAATGCGTGGGATCAGAGATTTCGGCGTCTAGTGCTGATGTCTAGAAGACCAAGTAGAGCTGAGCAATCAATGTGGCATTGAAGAAGATCACCAATAAAGCATGCTTTAGCGACGTCACGACTCGCTTCCAGCAATGCAAGGTTCATAAGTTTACAGCGATCGGCATAACTAGGTAAATTGATAAGGCTCTCTCCAAGGAAGTCGTCGTAATGCGAAGTAGACAAACTTCTTCTGAATAGCTTCTATCCGTAAAGCATTGTTTTGGTAGTAGGGGGACCAAACCACTGCAGAATATTCCAGAATTGGGCGCACTAAAGACTGTATTCGATGAAATTTGGGCACACAAAATAGGTCACCAATAATTTTCCTTGAGCCCGATTCTTTTCAAACTTTCTGGAAATAAAGTACTACTAAATGGTTAAGTTTTGACATCATTGGTTCATTAAACCTCTTCTCCCAACCTAAATGCCCGCACCTTTGCCTTGACCCCTTTCATCAAATTTTGGGCAATGATCGGACCGACTTGCTTACTTACTTTTAACCACACTTTCTTTAGTTCAAGTTCATTTTTTTTCAGTTTTGGAGTTTTAACGAGCTTTGCCTTCATGATTGCCCAAAATTTTTCAATTTGGCGAAGTTCCGGAGTGTTTGGATGGTTGACGTCTTTTGGTACAAAAACTACATTATTATCTTTGTACCAGTCTAAGACGGGCCGGGCATAGTGGCAAGATGCCAAATCCGGCCAAAACAGTGTCGGGCCATCGTGAGATCTCAAGAAGGGCAGAAGTCGTTTTTGGAGGCATTCGTCCTTGTAGATTTGTCCGTTGACGGTCCCAGAGGTGATGAAGGGCTGACTCATTTTTCCACATCCGCAGATCGCTTGCCAGACAAGGAATTTTTTGGCGAGTTTCGACAGTTTCTTCTTCCGTACACTCTCCGGAACGGCCAACTGAGAGGTGGCGACGTAGTGTTCCTGTCCTGGCATTTTTTTGGTGTCGGCTTTAATGTAGGTCTCATCGTCCATCACAGTGCCGAACGGTTTTGTGAGCCACTCCCTGTACAGTTTTCTTGCACGAGTTTTGGCCACCGAGTTCTGTTTATCGCTCCGGTTCGGTGCCTTCTGGACCTTGTACACATGTAATCCAGAACGTTTCATTGTTTTCTGCACAAAACAAACTGAAACTTTCGCCTTTTTCGCAATATCCCTGATCGAAATGTTGGGATAACGCTTAAATTGGTTCAATACCATCCTGGCCTTCTCCGGATTTGATGTGCCACGTTTTTTGCCACTACCCTTTTTCCGCTTGGTTGTCTTACAGTCTTTGAACGTTTTGATCACATGAGATACGGTTAAATGTGCGATTCCGAGCTGTTTTCCGATCCATCGATGAGAAGCGTTTGGGTTTTCGAAGTGAGTGCCCATAATTTGTTGGCGCACTATTTCTTCATTCGAAGCCATCACTGAAATCACTCGACCGATTTTCACGAAACTCAATACACAATTGACACAACACAATGAAATACATTCAGTTAAAATTTCAATAATTTTTACCCACACGCTAAAAAGTTACGAACAATTGCGTGTGTCCAAATTTCATCGAATACAGTCTTCATAGAGCAGTACAGCGCCGTGAGACAGTACACATCACGGAATTTCTTAGCAAAACGGAACATAAATCCCAACTGGGAGGATACTATGGAAACAATGTACGAAACATGATCCTTAAATGACAGCTAGGAGTCTAACATTATTCTGAAGTCCTTTACTGTTGTCTCACGCTTCAGCTCGGTACCGAATCGCGAATAGGCATGCTAAAAAAGCGAGCGTTTACGGCCAAACAAGATGAATGAGCATTTGGCACCAGGATCCGAATACTTCCAGTTGTTGCTGTAAGAATATAGCATCTGTGGGCTTCTTTATCACAAAGTAGAGCTTGAGGTCGTCAGCATTCGACAGTTTGAGGCATGTCAAGCTGTGATTTACGTCGTTCAGGTAGAGTAAAAATAGGAAAGGTCCGAGGTGGCTGCCTTGAGGGACACCGGATGTGACAGTCACCGATCTTCACGGACGTGTTCCGACCAATCAAATACGAGCGCAGCCAGATCAGCAACCCATTATCGATACCTATCCTAGCATACTTCGCCAGTGCAATCTCATGGTTGATTTTGTGAAAAGCTGCCGAGAGATCAGTGTAGATAGCGTCTATTTGACGTAAAGGTGACTAAATTAGTAGTAGTTGATCGTTTGGGCATGAAACCATGTTGTTCCAAGGAGATGCTGTGTGAATAGTTCCGAAACAGACTATCGAGAACAACCAACTCGAAAAGCTTAGAGGTAGCACTCAACGCGGCAATTCCACGATAGTTTGAAACTGTGCGTTTGCATCCCTTTTTGTGAAAAGGAAAAAAAAAACAACTTTTCCGCAGGGGGGGAAAAAAGCCTGTTGTTTAGGGAGGGTTGAAAACCGTTGGGGGGGGCTTCGGGGGGGGGAGAAGGAAAGGTTGGGGGAAAAAGGAAGGAAGGCACCAGAACGGCGGCGTTTGGTGGGTTTGGTTGGGTTTCCGCGGTGGGGCGCCCGGGGGGCGGGTGGGCGAGGTCTGGGGGGGGGGGGAGGTGGGAGAGGTCTTTACACCCAAAATAAAAAAGCAAGATTGTAATGCAATTTCGAATGATTTTGTTTCATTTCTCGTAATGGATCGTAACTTGGAGAAAAAATGCAACATTGGTCGTGGGCAAAAAAGCATCACGTCAATTTGCTTTGAAAAATTCGATGTGTGCGTGGGTTGTGCAGTGTATTAGTTGTTGATTATAAAATTGTAGTCCAGGCTGACAAAAAAACAAAATGTCGCAACTTAGATTCGAACCGTGGCCGCCAGCGTCACGGCTGTAGATAGTAACCATTCAGCCACTTTAACAAGTTGAAGTGAATGGAATAAAAGCCCTACAGTTGCTTCGATTGTCGAGGCACTCAGTGGTAAAGCAGCAGAGCAAATGTCGCTCGCACACACTTGCATGGCTTCGCGTGGTGATCAAGAAGGGCACATGATGAGAGGGAGATGGGAGTGCGATGACGAGTGAAAATAAAAATAGAACACTTGACTGCGGGATTACAACAGTGACCAATAGCGTTGCGGCATTTTGTGCTATTGTCTCACCCATATTGAACCAACGGTTGCTTAAGACTGTCGAGGCATTAAGCACACAGCGCTAAATTTGTTTCGAGGAATCTGTGTGTTGCCAACAGCTTGCACACACTTGCATGGCTTCGTTTATACCATAAAACGCTTTGTGGATCATGATGGGCAAAAGTGCCTTTTCTGAATCATGCAGATTTCTCAAGATATGATTGCAAAAACTGCAATTGCGTTTATTGCAACCTTTTCAACTTTTGGGTGTAGCAGCGGCGACAATATCATCAGAATCGAGAATTTCGTCGGTGAATACACTGCTGAACTGTGAGCGAAAAAAATCGGGGTTCCCGGGGGGGGGTGGGCTTCGAAATAATTGTGGTTGGTTTTTGTGGAAAACCATCTTTTTTCCTTTTTTTGTTTTTTTATATAAGGGAGGGGGGGGAAAGGGTTGGGGTGGGGCGGTGGTGGGGGCTGGTTAATTTGTCCTTTGTACAATTGTTGGTTTGTTTTTTGTTTTTTTTGGTTGGGGGGGGGGAGAGAGATTTTGTGTGGGGCGGGTGGTGTTTGGGGGGGGGGGGGTTTTTTTTTTTTTGGGGTGGTTTTGGTCCGGGTTGGGGCAGGGGGGGTGGGGGGGTGTGGGGGGGCGTTTTTGGGGGAAAATTTTTGGGGGTGTACAGGGGGGGAGGGGAGAAAGAAGAAAACGCGAGATATGTGTGTAAAAATTTATATACTCATCCCAATCATTCCCAGCTAGGAAGACGTTCATTTCGTCAAAATTTGCTTTGCCAAAGTCGTAAAATACGTTTTCAGTAATTTCACGAAAACATTTCTCTAGGCTGACCTTCATCGTTACCAATAAAGGGGAATGGTGCCTGCACACTTTCACGAGAGGTTCTGGAGCATGAGTGGCCTAACTCTTCGCTGACAAAGCAAAGGTCAAGCATGCGACCGTTACTGTTGAAGATGCTGCTCGTCTGCCCGTCCAATAAATCAATTGAAGTCGAATCGAAGAATGACGAAAATCCAGAAAAAGGAAGCCTCGGGAATCGTTCATCCAAGAAATTTCAGGCATGTTGGAATCGCGGAGAATGATGATGTTGTCTCTCGCGCCCATTTGCGCAACAATCCAATCAAGTGAACTTAAGTGCTTCTCTATGAGGTTGCCATCATGTACACGGTCCGGTGGAATGTACACAACACAGATGAAATACGTAACTTCGAAACTAGTAATTGCTACCCACAGTTGTTCAACTGTTGAGCTTCCAGGGGAATTCAATAAACGCGATTTGTAGCTGGACCGGATTGCCAGAAGAACACCTCCACCCGATTGCTTGTTGCTGTTAGCGGATGACCGATCCTGGCGGTAGACTGCGTATGAGTCGTCAAACAATTGCGATGATAAAGTGTCAGCCACGTTTCAGTAAACGCGTAGATATCATAGCACGCATCCTTACATGCCAACTGGTATTCAAACAAGCTGCTGTTGATTCCGCCAACATTTTGGTAGTAAAGTAAAAGTTGGGAGCGTGGTAGAAGTTCTTCGCGGACAGCGACATCCAAAGCGCTGAAATTTGAGCCGGCATCAGGCAGTGAAAGTTTGCAATCGTGTATGTACTTGCCTTGGATTGCAAGTTGGAAGACAGTATGACAACGAATGACGTTAGGGAGTAGGCGTTTCAGCTGGTCGAGAAGAACAACATTCCTCATACAGTAAACGGATTGCTGGAAAAGATTGGCTGGAGGGATTTCTTAAACGAAACCCGGTAATCTTTTTTCGTAAGCCAGAAGCTACCTTGACGGCTCGCGCAAAGGCGTTCAACGAAACATCCGTTTGGGCGTTTTTCAACCTTTTGAAGGCTAAACAGAACGTCTGTCCATCCAATATGCACAATGCTGACAAAACAGCGGTTAGCTCGGTAAGATTCATACAGTTTTCGTATTGAATTAGTTTCTAATCTATTTGTGTTCCGTAGGTACCGCCTAAAAAGAGGAAGATTGCAGCAATGAAGGCGAAGAAGCACGCTCCACGTGACCCTTTCTGAACAGAAGCCAGTGCTGCTCATAATCACCGGGCATTTATCCCATTCAAAAAACGTGGCTTTTACCGAGAAAGCTCGTGCAAATCATGTCACGGTTTTGGTACTTCCGCTCCATTGCTCAAATAAATTACAGCCATTAGACGTATTATTCACAGCTCCATGCAAGTCTTACTACGCCGATGCCATAGAAAACTTGATGCGTGAAAAGGTTGGACATGTTGTGAGCCAATATGGTATTGCTGAACTCACAGGCAAAGCGTTTACTAGAGTTGCTACTATGCAGATAGCATCAAGTGGCTTTCGGAAGACAGGGATTCATCCATTGGAAATCACATCGGATCAGTACAAGGACACACTGAAGAAAGCTGAAGCATCGAACGAGATTAAGGAATGGAGAAAACCAGTTAAGCTATCTCTCGCAAATCCAAAACTTAACTTAAAAAATTAACGCCAATGGAAGAAGATAGACTTTGCTTCAAATGCGGAAGCATTTTCTCGGATTCCCATGAAGGAGCTGGTTGGTTTTCCTGCTACAAGTGCGAAAAATGGTTCCATGATTACTATGAGAAGAAAACCAAGGCAAATGTCTCGATTGCCGCTGAAACACTTATGCGATTATGCCGTTCATTGATTTCCTGGTAATTTCATTTGAAATGTATAATTTTATCAAGTGACATTGAATGAAGATAATTAATAAAACCATAAGGATCACTAGGATCAGGCATTGACAAATACACGTAGTATGCGGGAATTGTAATAATAAGAACCAAATTCAGTTTGGTTTGAAATTTGAAGAGATAACTTCTGGATGCCTTAGGCAGAATTATTAAACAATTAGTTGGCCACCTTTTGACAACATTAAACTCCCGGTAGGGACCCAGCTGCCCTTCCAGAAGATCTGGATTATCCGTAAAAGTAGCTATAAAGTTCTGTCCAGTTAAAATACGGAATCCCTTATTGTGTTGCAGAGAGTGACCGCTGCAAGAATTTTTTTTTTTTTTTGTTTCTTGATTCTTGGTGTTTCGTGCAGTGAGTCAAAAGTTATTCCAGTTGGAAGCCGAGAGGAGAGAAAAAATTCTGCACACCCACGATGTTAATCCAACGTGGTCCGCAATAAAAATCGCAAAAACGTTGAAAATCGCCAAACCAACCGTGTATGATGTGCTCAAACGATACAGAGAGCGATAGAGCATGGATCTAGTGCCTCAAGGTAAGCGCCGTAGTGGAACATATGACCGCAAGCTGAACCCGAAGGTATTGAGAACCGTCAGAGCAAACCCTGGACTATCAGATAATGAAATCGCACAAAAATACGCTGCTGCTCGCAGTACCGTTCGAAGAATTCGTTTGCGAGCAGGATATCGTTCTTATCGAGTGAGCAAGCAACCAAACAGAACGTTGAAGCTATGTTTCGTCACCAAAACTCGAGCTCGGTAATTATACCAGAAGGTTTTGACGAATTGCCAAGGATGCCTGCTCATCGACGATGAAACCTACGTCAAAATGGATTTCGGGCAGCTTCCTGGCCAAACATTCTACATGGCGACGGAACGAGGAGATGTTCCTGCGAAGTTTAAGTTTGCCTTTATGGACAAATTTGCCAAAAAACTGATGATTTAGCAAGGGATATGCAGCTGCGGAGCAAACACCAAAGTGTTCGTGACGCTGTACAAGGAAGAATGCCTTAAAAACCGCGTACTACCTTTCATTAAAGCCCATAAAGGTCCCGTGAAGTTTTGGCCAGATTTGGCGAGTTGCCACTACAGCCGGGAAGTCATCCAGTGGAACCGCGATAATAACGTAGATTTCATCGATAAAAACATAAATCCACCCAACTGCCCGCAGTTCCGGCCCATCGAGAGATTTGGGCAATAATGAAGCGGAAGCTTAAGAAAAGTGGAAAAAAGTGAGAGGCGTTTGATGTGAGGAATAAAGAAGAAATTGCGAATTTTCATTAGAAATGAAGAGAAATGCTTTGTTTTGCTATTTTCCTTAGAGAACAGTAGATTACCTTTGTTTTGATGTATTAAACTTATTTGTACGTCAATCCGTTACCGAGATACAGATGATTTTATTATTCCGGATTCTAAATGGACATAGCTTTATCATAAAAATGGCTCCACGGTTTTTTTTCTGAGCCTCAAGTTGATGACTCATTAGCATGAATTTGATGTTATGACTAGATGATGACCCTATGGACTTACCAGATTTCCATGAAATGGCCACATTTACGGTTGTTCCAGATCTTCCGGAGAGTCACCTGGTAGGCCCAAGGGGCCATAATCTGGTCATGACATTAAATTCATGTTTATGAGTGATCAACAAGTGGTTCCAAAGAAGCTGCTGATCTCTAGAACTATTTTCAAGAAATGGCCACATTTACGGTTGTTCCGGATCTTCCGGAAGGCCACCTGATAGGCCCTTGGGACAATAATCCAGTCATAACAATTAATTCATGGTAATGTGTCAACAACAATTGTTTTCGAAAAAACCACGGACCATTTTGATGCGATGACCACTTTTACGGTTGTTCCGAAACTTCCAGTGGGCCATCCAACAGTCCCGTAGGACCATAATCCGGTCATAATAGTGTATTCATTCTAATGTGACATAAACAAGTGGTTTTGAAAAAAAAACCGAATGGCACTAGGACCATTTTCAAGAAATAACCACTTTTACGGTTGTTCCGGATCTTGTTGAGGACCACCTGATGCCCTTTTTTTTTTCTTAACACTGGCCATCTAACCCCGCCTTATTGAAAAAGGAAAAAATAAACAAGTTTCTAAAATTGAAAAAAAGGTATAAAAAACTACAGAAAATTGTCAATGGTTTGTGGTCGATCATACGATATATAGTATAGAAGTTGACCAAAAGTTTTGCAATTGCTAACAATATGATCTTGGAAAACATATGCTCTTAGTGGTTTATCTGAACCCATATCTGATCAACGGGTCCTTTGAATGCATATCATGATGTAGCAGGCGAACCTAGATAATGTTAAATCGAAGAATGCCATACATAATTTGAAGATGACACATTCAGTCTTGTGAGAGAGTTGGTCATCTCATTCCGAAATCAGAAAATTTACGAAGTCAGAAAGTCCCCGATACCGATTCCCGATACTCAGGTCATACTACAGGAATATACTCCCCGTATGCATTTCGTTCAGGCTACACTTGATGGTGTTCACGAGACGTTTAGCCAATCAATTTGATTGCGGATGGATTGGTGCCGGTAGATTGTCTGGAATACCTCAGCAGTAAATTGTGGACCGTTGTCCCAAACGATGGTGTCCGGAATGCCAAATGTGGCAAAGTATGTGTTAAGAAGACATATTTTGGCTTTCGATGTCATCGTCCTGAGAATGTAAACTTCCGGCCTTAGTCATTGTCAATCGCTGTAAGTTGCAGTGGAAGCTCCGACTCGAGTTCTTTTTTAGGAAAATTAGCTCCTGATTACTCTCTGATTCATACCAGGATTGTTCATTTTGTTCAGACAACAGCTAGGCAATGGATTTCATAATTTCGAGTCTCCAGGGGAATGTGCAAAAACATTCAAATAATTTTGTTTTGGTAATCTGAAGTAAGAGCTGATGACGTTAAGCGAAAGTCTTCCAAATTGGCAAACCACCTTCGATCACGGGGATGATTATTTGCTTGTGAATAGCAAGCTAGTTCTTGAGCGAAAGAGTTGACTTTCTGTTGATGAGCTGATATAGAGATCTTATCAAGATGCTACACTTGATGGTTTTTTGTCAGTACGTGATACGCACAACCTGGGAGAGAGAAACAAATACTACACATACAATGTATTGAATGAGTCTCGATATAAGACATGAAAATTTTCAACACACTAACATAATCAAGAAAACTGTCGTGTTAATCAGGAGTTTTTTTTTTTGTTGCGTGTCTCTGGTGTTTATGCGTTACCGTCACATGACTTCATGCTGTCGGGATATATTCGTTTACAAATTAGTTCGGTTTTGCTTGTTTTGCTTGTTTCGCTTTTTGCAGGTGGTTGCAGGCTGTTGCAGACGTTTCAAAGTTGTTCAACATGAAGTGTAAAGTTTAATACTGTGGCCGAAACAGTAAGAACAATCCGAGATTAAGTTTTTTGCGTTTTCCCAGTGATAATATTACAAGATCCAAATGGATAGAATTCTGTCGGCTGGATTCTGAGACAACCGAAATTAAACCAAGCTCGCGAGTCTGTAGCGTATGTTGAAAATATTATTTTTTATCAGGTATTTCATTATCATAACATTGCTGTACTCTACTTCAATTTACGTTCTGTAGGTTCATTTTGAAGAGGCTTGTTTCCGCTACGGTATCCACGGAAAGAAGTTTAAGATAAAAAATGCCGTTCCATGGACTTCAATGCACAACAAGAAACCGTCGGGAACAAAACAGTTTCTTTTGATTAACAGCTCGAAGACAAATCGGAACCAATGAGTGAGGAAGGAACTCTATCGGGCTTCATAATTCAGAGTAACATTGGAACTAGAGGACGGGGAAATTAATTCAAGCTGGTCGGGAAATATAACATATTGAAAATATATTAAATGTTCCAACAATTCAAACTGAACAATGCATTAGGTCCTAAGTAACATTGGGAAACTCTCTACGTCGACTTTCACTTTACATTCCTACAGCTAAGCAAAAACATGTTCAAGTATTTTCAACACACAGTACGGTAATATTATGTGTAATGAAGGATTCAGTGCGTCAAAATCATCAGCAAATCGTTTAATAGATAAACTATTAACGAAAGAAAAAGTCAACGAAGAGAATCTCTCAATGTTACTTAGGACCCATTGCATTCTTAGTCATTTTTTGCGTAACGCGCAATTGAAAAGGTGACACACGCGTGAGTCCGCCTTGCTCGCACTTGTTTGATTACATAATGCATTGGTGTGTGTCGAATAATATTTTCGTGCCGCTTACACGCAACCTTGTTCGGAAAACGTAAACAAGCAGTAAGATGTGTACACAACCGAATACGTGTAATTTCCATTTTCTCGCATTAAATGAAAATTCCCAACGATACTTCCATTAATTTTAAATTATAAAGTCAAAATTATATTTCTGTAGAAAAAAGTAGTCAACACTGAAACAGAGTTTGTTTAACGGATTTATTTAAATCCTGGTGAGTGTCAGTCGAGTATTAGTACACGACATTGAATAAGTCTGCACATTGTACACATAATACGCGTTTCTGTCAAGATAAACAATAGAGGTAGTCGGAATTAAATGGAAATTACTAATCTTTCTTCTCATTTTCTAGAATTTATTTATTTTTCTGGTAAAAGCTACGAGTGAGTTTTTTATTTCAATGGAATAGAACACTTATCCAGTAGACTGGAAAATATTTCAGATGCCTAAGTTGTAAATTTGGCTAGTTAGGCAGTAGGTTAGTAGGCAAAGATGGAAGCTAAAATTTTTGTCTCGCTGTTCCTCACCTGAGGAAACAATAAGACGCTTAAGGTGAAAAATAGTTTTTGTAAATGTTAAAATTTAATTTTATTGTTATCTTAAACTTTCACAAGAGGGATGACTTCTTTTGGTAAGAGTTGTGGTGATTTATTCGAGTTTTCTGATTTTCTGTCAGTTATCTCACTATTCTCGATAGTGCTAACAACACTTTATTTTAAGAAAATTTTTGTCAATTTACTAACTAATGTATATTTTTCACCGATCAGTTTTTTAGTGAAACTAAATGTCTTTCGACAGTTTAAGCCTTTTGAATAGTGTTTAAGGTAAGTTTTAAAATCACGAACAATCTTGGGAAAATTTACAATGAGGTAAAAATAATGCAGTTTCAGCAAAAAGACGAAACCAGATGTTTTTCAGAGGAGGTATCTATACCAAAAGAAGAGGTTTATAAACCCGCTTCAATAGTGTGAAAATCAGGTATCTGTGATTTGTTAAAGGTACAAATGCCTCTTTTTTTAGTGTCTTATTACTCCCCCCTATCAGAAAAATGTAGAGCATGGTTGAAATGAACATAATTATTTTCATTTACAAAGTTATCGGACCCAAAAACATTCACATTTATTTTTAATGCGAATAATTTTAAAACAAACATTGAAGTTACGCTATATTTAACATAGAATACTTTTGAAACAAATTTGACATATATTTGTGCCAGAGCAAACAAAAATTTACGTTTGAATGGACCTCAATATATTTGCTTTGACGATAGTTTACATAATACAACTCTTTTCGTTTAATTAAATTTTATTGTTTAAAATTTATTTCATGATCAAAATGATCAAGTTGAGTTTAAAAAGATATCAAGGAATCGGTAAATTTTACAAGACCCTTAGCAAAATTTGGAGATTTTCTTCTCGTATGATTATAACTTGGGTACAAGTATGAATGTCTCTAGGTATTTTAAGAAATCGGTCAAATTTATGATAATATATGCCTGATACTCAACAGAGTTGCAAATGGAAACACGAAATATGTTTAATTCAAATTATTTTCATGCAAGAAAATATTTTATATACAATAACAATACTTCCCATTGACTGATATTTTATTCTCATGGCTTCACTTGACAATTTGTGATATTTCGAATCTGGCTCCACTTGACACTTACATATTTGGAGTCTGCTTCTCCCTCCCAGCGCACAACTATTTGATGTCAAGGGTAAGACCACGGTAGATCACTTCACAAGTTCATACGATCGAATTATTTTTGAAATGGACCATAACTTTACCAAGGAGAGCAAGCATAGAGTTTGATTGCGGAAATAGTCTCACCAGCGTCTATACCGATCTTCAAGCTGTTTAAATAGTCGTACAATAGTACATCGAGACCTTCCTAAAGATTTCTAGCCAAACTACGAACTCTTGTGGGCCTGTTCATAAGCCACGCAAACTCGTATTTGAAAATCTAAGAACCCCGCCTCCTACGTAGGCTTTTTTTCATTTTTTTCATAACAAAGGGAGCTCTAGGGCCAGTTTCATAATATGATTTGACAATTTTTTCACTCCACAAAACAATAATCTATGTTTCAAATCCACGTCCATTTAGCTACCCACGGAAACCATACAGAACTGGTAAAAAATTTCCCTCTGCTGATCATCGAGTGCCAATTTGGTTTCTTTTCAGATTATAGGAAAAAAACTATTAATTTTAACTTACAGTAAGTGCCAGCAATGCAAGTTTCAAGTCTTCACTTCTGTGTTTTGGTTGCTTTCAATTTCCTCTCCTAGCAAATCGTCGTCGGATATTTGCTTGCCACAAATAGAGTCTCCGTTGTTGCTGCCTTTTTCTTCTTTCTCCCCACGGTGACTTCCGCGTTCGAAGTGAAGATTTGAATATTCGCTTATGCTGTCACTAGCGATTTTCCTTGATGGCATGTTTGCCAAGCGGTGCAATTTTCCAACCAAATAAAAATACGTGTACAACACATAGCACTCACACTACCCCGATAACGATGAGCGAAATGTTAGTTTTCCTCTCCGGTAGAATGCCAAAAAAAAAAAATTGATCGTTGGTAGGAGTGCCGTTGGACCGACCTAACATCATCGCAGCTGGAGAAGGAAGGAGACACAAAAAATAACGAAACATCGCACAAGTCAAATAATGTTTCGATATTTGTTTAGCTGAGCGGATTAAGGATGTACCCTTGCCCGATGCGCACAGTGAGACAATTCTGTTAAGTGACGGTCAAAAGTCTGCTCTTACCTTTAGCGATATTTTAGACCTTTGGTTTCTTAGGAAATGTTTTTTGATGTATAGTTTTGAAGTTTTTGAAACAAACAGTTGAATACTCATTAATTTATTATTACACTTAAGAAAAACTTTTCTATTTTCACTCGTATTATTGTCTAAAATAGAGAGATAGAGCTAATCAAAATATGAAACTTTGTTGCAGACACAAATTTTCTACATCATGAGGCATGCGAAATATTACTGAATTCCGGTCAGATACCTTAAAAACGTTTTTTGTGGCACTATGAAAATTAATTAATGTGTGTCTCACAATAGGTATCACCTTTTTTCAGTCTTGGTTTATTTTAGCTGGGTAATTTTAACAGCGGAATTAATAATCCCCCTTTTGAGTGTATTCTTTTGACAGCTTGTCGCTGAAGATAAATAAGCGATTCCGTTTGTTTATATTAATCAGCAACCATGAAATAGGGAGCAAGTTTTAAAATTACATTTGCAAAAGCTTAGACCGTGTCAGATATTCAATAGCCTTAGGCAGTTCGGAGTGAGTAAGCGTTTAGTTTTTCGTACCTTGAAACGGTTCAAGAAAACTGGATATGGACATTTCCAGTTTCCTTGAACCGTCAACACAAAAATATTCCATCTACCTTTATTGCTTATCTTGACAGATACGTTGTCTACAATGTGCAGACTTCTTCAGTGTCGTGTACTAATACTAATAGTCGAGTATTAGTACACGACACGAACGAAGTCACGAAAAAGCAATAACAAAAGGTAGTTGGAATTAAATGGAAATTACTAATCATTCTTCTTATTTTCTAGTTACAGGTATTCCACTAAACAGCTCACACTCTCCATAATACAAAGAAGGTGCCAGACGAACTGCCAGATGAAGAAAAAGATCAAATGTGTGAGGGAGCAAATAAGAAGTAATCCGGCCGTATCTGGCCGTAAATTGAGAAAACAGTTTGAGAATACAATTTCAACTGTCCCCTGCTTCAATGAACAGGCTCCTCAGACATGATCTGGAATGCAACCGCACAAGAAACAACGGGTTCACGGGTTGACGTAGCGTCAAAAGCAAGCCAGGGTCCGAAGAAGCAGAAATCGGCACGGTGACAGTGAGAGTTTTTTTCGGATGAAAAGCTCTTCCTCCTTCAGGACAGTCATAATCAACAAAATGATCGTGTGTATGGCAAAAGTCTTGCCAATATTCCAAGAAACAAACTAGCAGAAGAACGCTATCAGAATGTATCGAAAATCATGGTGTGGGACGCCGTTTCATGAAAAGGAAAACTGCCTCTTCTTTTAATAGAACCTAACGTAAAAATCAACACTGAATATTACATTGAGCAGGTTTTGAAGAACCATCTGCTTCCTCATGCTTCAACGTTGTATGGGAATACACCATATTGTTTCCAACAGGACTCAGCTCCAGTTCACAAGGCAAAGAAGACACAAGCGTGGTGCGCGGAAAATTTGCCCGATTTCATCACAAGCGAAGAATGGCCTACATCTTCACCGGATCTCAACCCACTTGACTCCTTTGTTTGGGGTATGCTTCAACATATAGGCCCTACGGCAGGCTTACTTTAAATCGATTCAAGAAACATTTGGTTGTGACCAAATTCCTCAGGAAATCGTGCGTGCCATCTGCGATGGGTTTACAAAGCGTTTGCGCAAAGTTATCAAGGAAAAAGACGAGAGATTCGAATTGAATTAATATGGTTTATTTCTATAACATGTATCTTTCAAATGAAAAATAGATGCTATGATTTGATTGCATTGTTTTGCTGTAATCCCATTTTGTTTTAGTGACACCTATTGTGAGACACCCTGTAAATAATCTGTGAAATAGGCTCACATTCATAGTGATAAACATTGTTTTAAATATACAGAATATAACTTTGCACTCAAATTTCTCCGAGTTCACCCTGAATTGGAATGAAAATTTCATTTTCGAATTTCAAAAAACGGAATTGCTCACAAGTTTCAGTTCCCCGATATGAACCGATGCACAATTTGAGCTCACTCGGACATAGTTAAAGGGGTGCCTCCAATTGATCACAGTTTTGACATTTTTGCCCTTGAAAATTTTACCAAGAAGGGGGCAAAAGAAAAACCGAAAATCAAAATGTCTGTGCCAAATGTCTTAAAAACGGATAAAATGTCGAGATCTGTTATACAATCTATTATATAACAAACATTTTTTTTTTCTTCAAACTCTATTTTGCTCTTAAAAATACCCCTCCCTATCCCTCCATAAAGAAAGAGGAATGTTCCTTTAACAAATTAATAGAGCCAGAAGAGCAATTGTGTATTTTTTAGTATTGAAATCTTGGTTATGCGTGTCTAACCGAATAATTATGATTAAAGATGCAAATACAATCCAATTAACGTTTTTAACCGTTGAATGTCCAACAGTGATCAAAGGTGCCTTTTTCGATTTCTAAAGTAGGATCTTGAAAGTTTGTGATATCTCATACCTCGTTATCTCGTTAATAATCTCGTCATCCTGGAGTGAAGTAATGATAGTAATGATGGCACAGCTAGGGAGAGGGGGGTGTTGGTGCGCGATGAAGGGCTTCTGATTTTTTTAGTATGTAAAAGGCCAACAAGGAACGTTTTTACCCACGTAACTAAAAATACCATAACTATGGAAATACCCAACCGATTTGAAATATTTTGGCAGTTTTGAATTCAAGAACTTAACCGTTTCCAAAATGGTCTAATATGACCGATGAACATCATCCCTCTCCGGAAAACCGGATATCCGGAACGGTGAGGTAAGGTGAACCTAATGAACTTCGGTTGTACAGCTTCAATTCGATCGATTACAGTTATATCCAGCTGTACGGGAATGAAACGCAGAAAAACTCAGAAAGAAAAACGATTCTAGCTTGAATCCGGTTTGCATTGGAGATAGCAGAAATAAACTTTATAAGCTTATTCAATTTCTATTATTTCTGGCATATAGTTTGAAATCTCACTGAAAAATATTTTTGCTTATTACTCGTATATTAAACCTCCAAAATATGGACCCCGACAATGTGAATGCAAAGTTTTCATAAGGGGCTATTCATAAACCACGTAGACTTTTAAGGGATGAGGGGGGGGGGGGTTTGACCAAAGTCTACGCTCCATACAAAAATTCAAAAAAAAATGTATGGAGAAAAGTCTACGAGGGGGGAGGGGGGTTCTGGGATTTCCAAAAATGAGTCTACGTGGTTTATGAACAGGCCCTAAAAGAAAACTTGACACGCGTGTTTTACTCTAGACTGGCCACTCCGTAGCCAAGTCATCGGATGGTCCAATTACTATGGCAAACGTTCTTCTGGAACGATTCCAAGAATTTTGACACCCATATTGTTCGGGTTCAATTCAAATAGTTTTCTGGCCATCCGTGCTCCCCCTGCTCCGGGGTGACTGTTCCAGGATCAAGTTGTCAGATTATCATTTGGCAATCACACACATTCCTGTGTATTCTTTGAAAGACTTTTAGTGTCATTACTGTTTGTCTATTGAAATCTATTATAAGTATACCATTTTCGGAATGGAATGGTTCCGGATATCCGGTATTTTCGAGGACGGATGATGTCCATTGGTCATATTATCGGGTTAGTTTTTGAATCCAAAACTGTAAAATTATTTCAAATCGGTTGGATATTTCCATAGTCATGGTCATTTTAGTTCCGTGGGTAAAAACGTTCCCTTTCGGCCTCTTAAAGGTATTTTTTGTTGAACACACAACGGTTAAGGTAGTCCTTCATAACGCCAGTTATATTTTGTTTTTCTTATGATAAAGAAACTTGGTGTTTTCAATAAAATTTCATGCTATTATTGTTTTTTCCTCAAACTTTGCCAAGGCCATGTTATCAAGTGGATAGAAGAAGGTTATTTCATTAAGTGTAATCAAAATTCAAGTTTAAAAAAAAAACGATATGCAACATTTCAAAAATCATCTCCGAAGTAACCAAAGCTCTACAATAGCGGAAAAGGTAACACAAGACTTTTGATCGCCTTTTTTTTCCAATATGCTTCCACTGTGATTCGGTGCGGCGGGAGGGAAATAGAAAACTACTTCTGTTACCGCTTGCAAAGAGACGTCAGGACGATCTTCCGACGTTTTCAAAGGAAAAGTTGTTGCAACGTCTTTTGTATCGGATGGCTCTCTCGAAACTGAAAACTTCGGCAGCGACAGCAGCAGCAGTTTGTTTGGGAATCGAGAATAATCAAAAGTGATTCAATTTGCAATTTTCGATTCGTAATTTTTTATTCGCTCAATTTTTTTGGAGGGAAGACTTTCCGCTTAGTTTGCTTTTCTTGATCAGGGCTGATTGACTTTATTGTTTGTTGATTATGAGTTAGTTGTTTTGGTGAATGAGAATAAATAGGCGATATGAGCTTATTGGATATTCCAAACAATAAAATTGTTACAAGAATAGATTAGCATTAAAACTAATCCAATACAATGATAATTGTAACATCAGGGATGGCTCATGAAGACTGTTTTCAGTATTAAAGTGCTCTTAAGTTGATACTTGTTTGATATTAAGTTAGTAAGTAGACATTCTATGAAAAATTATGAATTTAGATTAGTGTGTAAATAAAACGTTTGTTCTTCAACAAACCTGATAACTGTCAATAAAAACTAGAAAAAAAAAGATCACACGGCTGATCCTGTTGACACATAGATTTGTTTTGCACAACTGGTGTTCCAAAAAGCTATCGTTTCGAGAATTAGCAAAAGTAGCAAAATCGTGTAAAAAAATGATGAAACTTTTTCTCTTGTAGACCTTTCAAAACCCGGACGCAGATAGAGACCAATGGACCGAAAAAATGGGCTGGCAGCAGTGCAGTCAAAGAAACTGAAGAAAGTTAATTGAACATTAGTAAAGGATTTGTGCAAAATATCCAGAAACGTTACAATATCAGCACTTATAACAAGCAAAGAGCAGCTATAAGGACGAATGCCTAGAAAGTACAATCAAAACAAGGTCACTGAGGATGTGCAACATTCTACTGAAAGAGCCAAGCCGATGCATTTTGATGGACTACAAAACGTTCGTTAAACTCCAAGTATATAATGCTGTGCAGAGCAAGGATGTATCGGATGACATACTGTACATTAGAACTAAAATGTTCGGAAAGAAGGTGTTGGTATGGCAGGTGATTTGCTTTTGTGGAGAACAATCAATTATAGGTGCACTAAAAAACTATTAGGTGCGCAACTAAGTTCCCGCTGTTTAGCAATAGATGGCGCCAGTAGTAAGCGCTGGTCGAATGTTGTACATCTCAAGCGTCATTAACCAAGCTCAGACATATGGTAAACAAACTGCTTTGCCAAATCAGTGATTTTGGTTTAGTGTTATATATTTTGGTTGTTTGAAGATGTCTGATTTCGTGCCAAATAATCGTCATTTGTGGGTAGTGTTGATTTTCTTCTTTCATTCGAAGAAAAAAGCGGCTGAAGCACATCGAGAGCTCCAAAAAGTTTACGGTGATGCTGCTATGAGTGAAACAACGTGTCGTGATTGGTTTCGTCGCTTCAAAAACGGTGATTTCAGTGTTGATGATCGTCCGCGTGAAGGACGGCCAAAAAACTTCGAAGACTCTGGATTGGAGGCATTGCTCGATGAGGATCCGTGTCAAACGCAAGAAGAGCTTGGTTCAGGATTAGGAGTTACCCGCCAAGCCGTTTCTAAGCGATTGCATGCGTTGGGTATGATTCAAAAGCAAGGAACTTGGGTTCCTTACGATTTGAAGCCAAGAGATGTTGAACGTCGTTTTTTCGTCTGTGAACAACTGCTCCAGCGGCAAAAAAGGAAGAGTTTTCTACATCGCATTGTGACAAGTGACGAAAAATTGATTCATTACAGTAACCCAAAACGGAAACATTCATGGGGACTGCCCGGGCATGCTTCAACATCGTCGCCTAGGCCGAATATTCACGCTGCGAAGGTTATGCTGTGTATTTGGTGGGACCAAGTTGGTGGTATTTATTATGAGCTGTTGAAACCAAACGAAACCATTACCGGGGAACGGTATCGAACTCAATTGATGCGATTGAGCCGAGCACTGCACGAAAAACGGCCACAATACGAACACAGACACGAAAAAGTGATTCTTCAGCATGACAATGCTCGACCTCACGTTGCGAAACCCGTGAAAACCTACTTGGGAACGCTCAAATGGGAAGTCCTACCCCACCCGCCATATTCTCCTGGTATTGCACCGTCCGATTATTACTTGTTCCGTTCGATGGCACATGGTCTCACTGGTCAGCAATTGACATCTCAAAATGGCTTGATTCTTGAAGAGCATCAAAAGACGAACAGTTCTATCGAAATGGTATTCACGTTCTACCAGAAAGATGGGAAAAAACCGTGATGGGTAATACTTTGAATAATTCGTTTGTAACCTTTGTTTTCAAATATAGTTCCTTTTTCACCAAAAAACAGCGAGAACTTAGTTGCGCACCTAATACTTTGGCGAAATTTTGAAACATTTACGTCAAAATTATCACATTCTTCTTTCTGAAAGGATTAAAAAACGGCAGCAGGGTAAATGCACCCTCCTCTTTGGGGAAATGCTCCTTAAACTTTGGAAAAATGCTCCTTAGATGCGTTTGCCCGGTGTAATGCAATCGGAGGTATTTACCATCTGGTTAGCGCTTGCCGGTTGTTTTGACGGGTCTTCAATTTCTTCAAGATTGTATAGTTTTGGCCGTCTTTAAGTTTCTGAATTTAAGAGTCTTCAAAACAAAATTAAGACTCTTCAAAATAAAATTAAGTTTCGTCAAAATAAAATTTAAAACCGTCAAAACTACCTCGAAGATGAAACATGGCTCTTGTTTTTAGTTTGCAAAATTTGGCTAGCAAATCATAAACATGAAGAGGAACGTTTATCGCTGATCAATAATCTCAAATCTGTTCAGAAAAAAACGGATGTTTTCTTTGCTTGATGACTAATATCAGAAGTATCTAAATGAATGGGTTGATTTAAATCAATATAACTCTAAACTAACTATGAACTATCCGAAAAAAAAACTGAAATGATGGATGCAACGAAGCGTCCACATACAAGATCCTAGTGCTTTAAGCAGCAAGCGCTGAAACAGAAGACAGAATGCAAGGTGGTGAAATCCTTTCGTGCCTTTGGCCGGGTCGCCGGTGTGACCTGCCAAACTGTCAAAAGTATTTGGCCAGCATGTACATCGTCATGAAGAAGCGGAAGTCGAGGTCAGCCGTGTCAGAAACGCAAGCGGCCACCCAAAAGCACCGGCTGAAGGTACTTGACAAGGATTACCTGCGAGGGGCAATGTGGTTGTGATCATGGATGACGAGACGTACCTGACGCTCGACTATAATTACTAGCAGAGGACCGGCTATTTCACGTCCCCCAGCAAGGAGGTGAGCAGCGACGTAAGGCATATCTTCCACACGAAGTTCCCGTAGAAGGTCCTCTTGTGGCTGACAATCAGTGAAAAGGGGTTGTCAAAGCCGCTCTTTCTTTTCTTCGGGACTTACGGGCAACGGGGAGGTGTACAGCACGAAGTGCTTACCAGAAGTTGACGCCTTCTTTAGGAAACACCTCCCGAAGGATGATGTCGTATTCTGGCCAGATCTGTCCACATTACGCTACGCGACCACTGGGGAAGATGGAGTGTTTGACAATCTCAGCCTCCTCAAGAACGCCAACTCCTTCAACGTACCCCAGCTGCGCCCAATTCAAAAATTCTGGAAACGGAGGATCTATTTGAACAATTTTGTGGCAAAAACCGAAAAGGAGCTGATCAATAATGCGATCAGTGAGTTGATAAATTTGCCAACATTTTTCTTTTTGATCGCTATTTTATTATAATTTTTTTCCGAAATTGTCTTTTTTTTTTAATGCAAGCGTTATGTACATACCTTGACTATCTGTCAGCCGTGTCATGATGTGGCAGTAAGATCTTGTGTGCAAACCATTACCTGCTTAGCAATACAGTATTGTTGACGCTTTTAAATCACGATGCCGAAGCAAGATGGAGATTGATAATAGACTTGAAAGATATCGGTTTCAGTAGCCGACAAATAGTGATCAGAATTTTTCTGAAGAAAGGCGAAATATATGGCATCCGGAAGAAAACCAAGGGCGAATCCCGAATTTCCTATCGAGAACGGAACCGTATTCTACAGTTCAGTGAGACTGAAAAGTTCAATCAATCAATCAACAATCATCTCAAAGCCGGTGTGACCTCTGTTGTACACAGAAGTTGTCTCCATTGTATTCGGTCCATGGCTGCACCTCGCGTAGGGTCCGCAGGTCACCTTCTACTTGATCGATCCACCTTGCTCGATGCGTGCCTCTTCTACTTGTGCCCTTCGGTTCGTTTTTGAGAATCGTTTTAACTGGGCTGTCGTGCGACATTCTTACGACATGCCCAGCCCATCGTAGTCGACCGATTTTAGCGGTGTGTTTGATGGGGGATTCTCCCAGCAACTGATGTAATTCGTGGTTCATTCGCCTTCTCCATCACGTTGGTACTCCACTATCAATGTCCATGTTTCGGGGCCGTAGAGGCCTACCGGTTTAATCAATGTTTTGTAAATGGTCAACCTTGTAGTTCGGCGAACTTTGTTCGATCTCAGCGTCCTTCGGAGTCTAAAGTAGGCTCGATTTCCAGCCATAATGTGCCTTTGTATTTATCTACTGGTGTCGTTATTGGCGGTTCCCTGTGAGCCCAGATTCTACCTCGATTTATTCACCGGCAATCTAAACTCGTGTTGAGAGATGGTGGCGTCTTCTCGTGAGTCTTTTCCCTTCATGTATTTTGTTTTCAATGCATTCAACACAAACCCCATCCTAAGAACTTTAGCGTTAAGTCTGATGTACGTTTCCGCTATTGTCTCAAAACTATGTGCTACGATTAACGTCGTCGGCGAAGCTGAAAAGTTGGACTTCCTGAATATTGTGCCCCTCGTGTCTATCCCAGCTCTTCGAATCACACCCTCCAATGCAATGTTAAATAGCAAACACGACAATCCATCCTTGCCGTAGCCCTCTCCGAGATTTGAAGGACTCGAGAGTGTCCCTGATACTCGGACGACACACATCACTCGAATCATCGTTGCTTTGACCAACCACGTCAGTTTTTTTTTTCTGGAAATCCATATTTGTGCATGATCTTCCATAGCTGGTTTTGATCGGTTGTGTCGTAAGCTGATTTGGAATCTATGAAAAGATGATGTGTGTGCACGTTGTACCGATACCGTGGGCATGTTGTATGCTACCGAAATAAATCAGGTATTTAACCTTCCCATAACGAAGAAACGTGTTGCTCAAATTTTGAAAGTATTTTAATATCTGGTTTACAAGTTAAAAGCCAAAAAAATTACCTATCTTCACCTCGAAGCACGCTGCAGCAAGATTGAATTTTGCCAATCAGCACCTTGATTGGAAGGCGGAATCGAATGAAGAGATTTTTTCCGACGAATCTCGATGGTCCTACCTGCTGCGCATATACTGGCCTGATCTTCGGAACAAACCCCAGGTAAATTTGAGCAAATATTTTGGAAGAAGCAGTGGGCATCTTTTTCACGAAAAGGTAAAACTCCCATTGTCATTATTTCTACCAGAATGAATTCAGCAAACTATGTAGAGCTACTGGACAGTGTTCTCATTCCATTTACTTATAATTTTATGGACAACAACTTCATTTTTCAATAAAATAACAAAATTTTCCGAATAAAAAATCCAGATTATACTGGATTTCCAAACATCCTAATAAAAATCTCTGGAAGGATCCTTGTGAAACGAGTTAACAGTGTTGGACGGGAAGAAAGTTCCATCGAAAATGTTGAAAAATCTCATTGGCTTAATGTCAAAACGGATTTACAAAATAAATCGGAAAAATGATAACCCAATCAAATACAAATTTATTGTTGTTTCTTGATTTGAATCGGTGTTGTTTTTAATGAAATTTGAATTGTGCTTATAGGAACTTCTACCCGAAAATATGACTTCTTCTATAAAAACTGCTATTGAAAATATAATCTAAACCCATTTTGGTGTAATTATCTTGCTTTAAATGCCTTTTATATCCCATATTGGCCATATGGATCAAAAATGTATGTGTGCCTATAGGAATTTCCCCCACTGTAGAATAAAAGTAAAAGATTGTTTCCAGCCCAGTAATGTTTTCTCAATACTGGAGGATCCAACCCGGGATATCCCGAGACAAGAAATCCCGGGATCTTGAAAAAATCGGGATTTCCCGAATCCCGGGATAAGATTTTTCACCGGCCCGAAAATCCCGGGATTCCCGGGACACATATTTTTTCGCTTTGATACTTCCCAATAAATTTCAGTGAACCGTTTACCCGCATTCAATATAACCCATACAACGCCAACATACATATTAACTGTACCTACATCGATGTTATACACCATAGACTTCTCTGTTGCCGTTAGTATTAGTAAGAAGTTTCACAAATACAATCGTTTTGCTGGTTGAAAATAAAAAACAAATCGCTGTCAACCTGAACACTTTGACAGCTGATCTCGTGGTTGAAAACAATAAACAAATAGATCCTATACGTGTAAAGCAGCACGCCAGTATAAGTGACATCTTGCTGCGAGAAGTCTATTCATGAAAATGCATCATTCCTTTTGTGTTGGTTCAGTAGGCATTCGCATTTAACACACACACACGCGCGCGTGCCAATACGACGCAAGCTGTCATTTCCATTCAAAACATTGTTTTCAATCACTAAGTACTGCTTCTGTGTTCATTGAATAATTTCGGATTGCCGTTACATGAAAGTTAGTAGTAATACAAAATTTGTGCTAATGTACATCCAATTAGTTTAAAGGCATGGCTGAAATTTGGAAACACTTCGATAGAATTGCGGATGACAAAGAAAAAGCACGATGTTGGAAGATCGAGCAAATTTTGTCGTGCAAGGGCTCTTCGACCAGTGGCTTGCTCCGGCACATGAAGAACAAACACGACATGGATTCCAAACCCCCCACAAATCCTAGTGAGTCTGCTGCGAAAGTTAAATCATCCACACCGAATGTCCCAGTGAAACAAGTATCGATGCTCAAGTTCGTTAAACGTCAGTCACTGGCGAAAATTGAAGCTTGACTGGCAGCAGCGGACGGATTTTCGATCAATGCAATCACCAACAGCAAGTTCATCAGACAATCGATCGCAGATCGTGGATATTCTCTGCCAACGTCGAATACATCCGTCATGCAGCTGGTCGCCGAAAACCATGGATACGCTCAGCAGCAAACGCGGGATGAAATAGTGAAGCGTAGCGGTGAACTGGTTAGTCTCACTTTGGATGAGTGGACAAGTCTAAGCAACAAGCGCTACTTAAACGTGAATGCCCATTTCGCTGACGGATCATTCTATAACCTGGGTCTCGGCAAAATTCGTGGATCACTACCTGCTGAACAGGTTTTAGAAATGGTCAAGGATATGGTCCGGCAATTCGGTATTAAGGATGGAAACATTGTAGCATCAACGAATGACGGAGCTCGAGTGATGACGAAGTTTGGAAGATTGTCGGATTACCTTCATCAGCAGTGTTACAACCATGTGATTCACTTGGGGGTTTGCGATGTCCTGTACAAGGATCAGCCACCGGTACCAATTGAAAATGAGAATTCAGATAGCGACGATTCGGATACTGATAGCTACAATCATGAAGTTGGTTCTTCGGGTAAATATATTGGAATGTTCATGTTCATATTAAAGAAAACAGCTTATTTATTTCAATTATAGACTTGTACACCACGCGATTTGGAGAGTCTCTGAAACGTATTCAAAGAGTCGTGAATTTTTTTTCGAAAATCACCTGTTAAGAATGCACTGCTTCAAGAAAAAATCACGAAAATGTTACATAAACCACTTCAACTGTGTGTGGACGTCAAAACTCGTTGGAACTCGACTGAAACGATGCTGGAGCACTTCATTTGCGGTTTTGATTGCATCAAAGAGACACTTTCCGAAATAGGCCTTTCAGGTCTTATGTTGGACAGTGTTTTCGAGGTTGCAAAAAAACATCAGGATGCACTTAAGCCAATCAGACTCGCTTGGGAAGCATTGGGAAGACGAGGTGCTACATTGCTGTCTGTAGAAGGCAGCTTGCGATTCTTGTATTCGAAGCTTAAGAAAAGTTACTCCAAAGTTGGAAACGACCTCTTCGATGCAATCACGATAATAATCAACGAACGGCGCCAAAAGGAAATAATAACAGCGTTGAAGTTCCTTCAAGATCTTTCGTTGTCAACGCAAGTGCCGGCACAACTGGAACGCTCATCGAAACCGCAAATGATTAAGTTCATCAAGGAACTGGGAGTTCGATTGTTACAAGACTGCCAAAGACAGACCGATGATGATGCTGCCGAGCTGAATGCTGGATTGTCCTGTATGCATGACGATTCAGGATCGACACCATCGAGCATGCGTGAAGAACTGGCATCGGCTATAAAGGAATATGCCAACCCGTCCCAGTCTGATTCGGCAATGATTGATTTTTTCAAAAGTAATTGCGAAAGAGCTGTCACTGTTTGAGCTACATGGCAAGTTGAGCCTGAATCTTGAAATCATTTTTGGCGGCTTAAAATCAATGAAACCGACGTCAACCGATAGCGAGCACATCTTTTCAAACTCCGTAAATATCTGTTCCAAAAAGCGAACCTCAATGTCCGATGAAAGCATTAATAACATTTGCTTCTTGAAGTCGTATTTTCAGAGAACAAATTCAAATTGATAAGACCAGTAACTTGATTTGAACCATTGATTTTTTTATTGATGAATAAAACATATTCCTCACCACAAAATTGCGTTTTTAAGCACATAGAAAAATTTTCCGGGATCCTGGGATTTCCCGGGACAAGCAACAAATTTCATCCCGAATCCCGGGACAAGCAAATTGGTCGGGAAATGGAACCTCTACTCAATACATATTAAAATGTTAATTTTTTAGGACTTCAAAGTAACAGTTATATTCAAGATAACACAAAAACATCAACTTTCGTGAATTTGATTTCCACCAACCTAAATTAAACCTTCAATCATACGTACCATAAAGAGAACTCTAACTTTCCAATCCCCGCCTGTTTACAAGATGGACAAAAATCATCCGTTTTATTTACTCTGAGTTTGCAATTTTATAAATGCTTGCCTTATCACACCTGTTCAGTCAACTAAGGCATTGGTAATAATTATGGTTTCAATCCATCGCCGCACAATGTCGTCAAAATCATAAGGTACTAGTGCATTGCTTGGATTTTATAAAAACAAACAGAATATTTCAATAAAATTTGTAACAAAAATCCATTGCCAGCAAATTAGTATGATAAAGCTTTTCTTCTTTTCTTCTTCCCTTAGCATTCAATCGAAAAGTTTTGGGACAAGCATAATGAAACGTTTCATACCATTCCACCAGAAATGACATTTGATTGCATCGCGACTCAATGCGAAGACATTTCCTATGATAATTAACATTCACACTGTTAATAAACTTTCATTTGTTATCGTTTATCGGTGTTGGAGATGATGATCACTATTTTGGCAAAGGAATTTTCTTTCCCAGTACGAGGGTTTTTCGGATCTTTTTCAGACAGACTGGGAACATGTTTTTGTATTTCAATTCATCGTAATTGTTTTATTAGTCCTACTTTATGTACAAAAATAATACACTTAATCGGCACCTTCTCGCGTATGTACACAATATACAATTCTAACAACTGGCTCAAGTGTATCAAATAAGGATATTACAATTTGTCTATACCGCTTCTATCCCGCCTAATACTAGCTGTTCCACATTGTTCTTCTCTAGTTAAATAATTCGAAACTCTGGCAGTCACCACGTCAATTGACGTCCATTCTTTGCACTGCTGCCCCCCTGCCATCATTCATTGATTGGTCGTTTCGCTTTAAATACTATTCAACAGAATCTGTTCAAATGACTAGCGATTTTCTCCACAAGAAAACCGAACAAAATCTACCGCTCTACAGTAAAGAAAACCTGTACAAAAATATTCATTTCTTTCTCCCCTTTCTCCTTCCATCAACTCGGTCATTCTCGCTATCGCTATACACAGTCTTGTTTTTCTATGGTCTCTCCTCGGGGTGCCCTCTCCCGGTGCTTCCCTAGACTACATACTTCCTTAGGTTTTCTCTTTCTTATTTACGCTATTTTACTACCTATCACCAATCACAGCGCATCATCATCTCGCTCATTTTACCTTCACATCCTCATCATCACCGTCATCAACGTCGTCATAATCATCATCACAGCACCGCCGCTAACCTGACCGTATTAATGAAGATCACAAAGAGCGCCACCTTGGAGACCACGGTTGCCGTGCCGGACTGCGCCATGCCGGCCGTCGTCGAACTGCGGATCGACTTGCTTCGTGCCGCACCCTCGATCACATTGTTGCTCTCGTCCTCCTCCAGCATGGTCCAGCTCGGGCCGTTGCTGGCCGCATCCCGGTCAGTGGCGAACCGGTTGACACTGTTGAAACCGCCACTGCTGCCAGACGACGAACTCGAAACGCCACACGTGGGCGTCGGTCGCCAAATTCGCGTCAGGTTCGGCGCATAGGCGTCAATGTTGTCGGTGCCCTGTGGATCAAGAACGAGGAGGGAAAAATCGCAATAAATAATGAATCCGGCTGTGTGGGGATGAATCGTTTGTTTTGGAAGAGACAGGGGCATAAGTTTTTCCCTAAGTGGAGCGAAAACTATTGAGAAAAGTGGTTTTCCCTCCCCCCCTTTTCAAGTGGGTAAAGGAAATCTCAATATTTGCATAAAATTGATTTATAAAGTACTTCGAGAAACTATTGTATAATAAATAATCCTCTTAGCGATTTGCCTGGTAAGGGATGCTGAAAATGAGAAGCAGTGGAAAGGCAAAGTTTTTCGCAAGCTTCTTGAAGCGGTTTGGGAATCGGTTTGGTGATTTCTGACGAACAGGGAAAATTCATTTTCTCTCTCATCAGATCAAGAGCCGGAACGGAGGGGGAATTAGGTTAGGATGTTTTTTCGAGGGGAGTTTTGGGAAAGTTTTCTATTTAAAAAGGGGTTTGTAGTTTTCGGTGGTCAGTGTTTGATCTTTGGGTCGTGTCAATTTTCAACTTACCGGGATGGGAGTGTTCCGTGCGCTCCAGCAGAGCGGCTTGAAGGCACCCTTTCGTATCACATACTGGAACGCATTAAAGTTGACTCTCCAATCGTAGGAGAGTAGGCGTTCTTCCAAGGTCATGCCGGCGATTTCCGGAGGCGATGCTATCCGGATTGGATTCGCTCCGGTTGCCAGCTCGTTGATACCGACGGCGTGCAGTACCGTTGGTAGACTAGGGATAGAGTGGCAGGATGTGAGCTCTTTTTGGCGTGGATAGTACAAGCTGAGGACCAAACAAGTTTCATCTCGAGATGTGTATCCTCCAAGAGCTATCGTTTTCCTCGACGTACTGTCATAGGAACATTCTGCGATCAATCGATCACCTGGCAGTGCTTTGACTGGGCTATGAAGTCTACGGAATTCCTGATAATTGGCGTCCACGTTCAAATCGTGAGCAACCGGGGGTAGTTCTTCACGGTATCGAATCTGCCTCAGTCGAACTTGCTTGCCCATGTGGTTGGTTTGCATCATGACAGCGAAAATGTTGATCCCAGGACGAGGAAATGCCCGCTGGGTGCATTCTTCGATGCAGTGGCCCTCGGAAATGACCTTCTCCTGGCCTGGCGGGATGATGTGACGCCAGTTGGGTTGAATTCCAACCGACAGGACTCCGGCGTCGTGCTTCCGTAGGGTTGTTGTGTAGTACATCCGCAGGCCGGAGTTGTCCATCCGAGGGCGCATGTCGATCGAGTTGCTCTGGAAACCCATGTAGTGCGTTTCCATCATGTAGAAACGGGCTTGGTACGAGTCTAGTGGGTAGCCTGCTTCCAGCGGAAAGGTGAAACCCTGTGGGAAAAACAAGACGAAATGGTGAGGACATTTTATTGTAGAGACAAAAAAGTATGGTTAATGATGGCTATAAGAGGAATGCTAGCAGCTAGGCGCTTTTAAAACTCCTGTGGCATCAAAAATTAACAAAACAAAAATCTGAATGCAGCCGGTTTTGGCAGGGTTTCTCGTTCAAAATAATTAAAACTCCCGTCCAGCTAAATTATACATTCAAAGCGCACTGTCTGCTCCGGTCGAAAACGTGCACCATCTATCCAATTCAGTGAAATCAACCGTGTCTGCCAAACAAACAGAATCCGACGGAAAAAAAATTGTATCAAAATAATCCATTTATATTTCATACCCATAGCATACAAAATCCAAACAAACACATAAAAAGCTCCTGCAGTGAACAAAAGCGTGAAACAACTCGGCCCAATACAATAGGCTCGCGAGGTACAACAATGCCACATAATGGGCATCAAACACAGGAGAAATTATTATTATTCCGAAACAGTTTTTAAACGACCGAACGCGCTCGCGAGAGTTTGCTCAGCTCGCTCGCGTCTTCTACTAAATAACCACCACCTTCATCACCAATCTTCAAATGCCCAGATTATATTTTAACAGTCGAATGCCCCTCGCTCGGATGGTCCCGTTCTTCCCACCGCAAACCGAGCCTACTATTGTTCAGATCCCGACATTCTTGGAATGACGACAACGGCGATGATGCCTCTACGGCCAGCAAGGATGACAGATTGATGTCTTCCAATGAGCGCTGAGAGAGCGAGAAAAAAAAAAAAACCCTGAATCATAACACGAAAGTGTGTGTTTGTATACGTGTGTATGTCGACCAAACAACATACAACAAACATTCGCCAGACAGCAGTCGAACCGAAGTAGGCGAGATGGAATAAAAGCAAAATAATAAAGAATTCATAATCGTGAAAAAAGCACTTTGAATGAAAACAATGATAAATTTTTCAAACGGTGCGCACATTTACGCGTCATTCGGAATACTGAATAGGTAAAGGTAGGTAATGCTACGGCCGCTGATGGCCGGACGGACGGACTGCGATTGATGGACGATTGTCCCCCCTAGCTTTGCTGTGCTTTGGGAGGGCGTGAAAAATGGGGACATTGTTTCAACGCGCGGACCATGAATCAGGTGACACGTGATTTGTCTTCTCGGCGGAAATAATAAGATGAACGTATAGGGCTAGTAAAGCGACGACTTACCTCGGAACCCCGGGACCAGGCGGCCACAATCGAATTGCAGGTTAGTAGCTCCTTCTCGGCTTGCAGGCACGATCGGCCAAACTCGCGGGACATGATCTCCAGCTCCGGCGTCGAGCCCTGGCACTCGTACAGAATGATGTGCTTCATGAACGGGAGATTCGAGCGGGACTCGATCACGGGCTCATACTGAAACGGAAGGAGAAAAAGATGTAAAGAAACGATCATCATCATCAGTCTTTTGGAATTCATTGCTTGGTCGGTTGAGGAGATGCAAAAATGTTTCTCGAATTTGGACGTTGTCTTTTGTTACATTGAATCGAAGCAGAGGAAGACGGAGAAAGAAAATCGGAGCAATGGGAAATAAAGATTGTTTTTAATTGTTTCGAGATTCGTGAGAATCGACTTAATTAATGGCGATGGGATTGGGATCCAGCAGGCGGTCGGGAATGGGAAATCGTTGCTGCTGCAGCAGCAGCAGTAGCAGCATCGACGGTAGCATAAACTTCCCCAAACCGAAGAAAACATAATAAAACCGATTAAAGTTTATGTTGCTTCCCGGGTCTGCGAGGTTGATTGTCTGCGCCCAGGAAAGTTTTCCTTGCCCGGTTGCAGCAGGGGAAACCCCTCCAATTGGTGAGAAGTATTTTCTTTTGGAGAGCTTCATTCGAAAAAGAAGGTTTATGAAGTTATAAAAATTAAGCTTTTTGAGAAGGGTTTAACTCGGTGCGGTATTGTGTTGCTTATAATGACTTGGGGATGTACTGTCAGTTGAATGTCAAAGTTGGCAGTGCAGTTCGAGATTGAGGCCAATCTGCCAATCTTCCAATCGGATAATTTAGAGTTTAGAAAATTCCGACTGATTTTCATCAGGAATGAATGATGCGGGGGCTTTCGTGTTGGAACTAAGTTAGAACCACCGTTGCTTCTGGAATACAATAATAGTTTCAATCATATTTAAAAAAAATTAAAAAGAGCAAAATTGCACAGTAATTTCGCATGATTTTGTTTCATTTCTCGATATGGATCGGAACTTGGAGAAAAAAGGCAGCATTGATTGTGGGCAAAAATGCAACAAATCAATTCAGTACAGTGTATTAGTTCAAATGAGTTTGTCCTACCCAAAAAACAAATTGTGCTGATTAATAGCTGAATAAACTATTTTTGAGCTGAAGTACCCCATTTTTGGTTGAATAAGCTTTTATTCATATAATTCATGTAATCCATATATTTTATGTCAAAAACTGCCGCAACGCGCCGTTCCACTCCCCATTGTAGCTGGGCCTTAACGGTTCTCGATGGCAACCAGTAAGCCACTTTAACAAGATGATAAGAATGGAAGAAAAGCCCTATAATTGCTACGATTGTCGAGGCACACAGCGTTACAGCAATGAATGCAAATGAATTTGTTTCGCAATCTGCCGCTTGCACACACTTGCATCGTTGTGTTTATTTTGTAAAACGAAACCATTGCCCATTCGCGACGCTGTTGCAATGTTTGAATATTGATAAGCATGCAGCACGCTTCATAAGACGGAAGAGAATACGTTGTACGTCCTAGTTTCCGAAGAGCATATAATAAAAATTGCTTCTGTATTGGCTCTATTCGGTTAATTTTCGTGCTATGAAATGGAGACCAGACAATGCTACAGTATTCCAGAATTGAACTAATGTTTGCATTAAAAAAATGGACCAGAATTGCCGATTTTTCATGGCTTTACCTTCACCCGCACTTTTCAGTTCAGTTCAGCACAACTACCCATGCAGCATCAATCATAGTAACCCATGAGTCAGTAGACAAAATTTGACAGCTCTATCAGTCGAATTCTAACCGTGATGGCAAAAACAGTTAAGCAACTCCGTTCAGAAGTGTGCGCGTTCAAAGAACGGCACCCCGTTGTGTTGAAAACGGACACGTGCGGCATTTTATGGACGCCGGATACGCCAGTTCCGGCATCTACAACATCTTGGCACTATTAGACAACAATCAGAGCATCGAAAGAAAGCCCGGTTTCGGACGATCGACGACCCTGAGCGACAAGAAGCTCCAAAGGATGCTGAAGAGGAAGACCGAGGGAAAGGTGGCTACATCACTGCGTGCGCTTGGCCGGGAGGTCGGTTCAACCGGCCAAACAGTGAAATAGTACCTGGCGAACATGAACATACATATCAGGAAGCGGAAGTCACGTCCACTGGTTTCGGAGCTGCAGATGGTCAATTCGATTTTCCCGGCGAATCGCGATGTGGTGGTGGTGATGGACGACGAGACCTATCTCACCCTGGATGGCAACGACTGGCAGAGCACTTCGTATTTTACTTCCCCCACGAAGGAAATGAGCTTCGAGGTGAAGTTCTGCTGTGGCTGACAATCAGCGAGAAGGGGATGCCAAAGCCGCTCTTCTTTCGCTCCGGACTGGCCGTGAACGGAGAAATTTATAGTACGAAATGCCTGCCGGAAGTTGCGTCGTTCATCAAGAAATCTTCTGGCCGCAACTGGCGTCGGCCCACTACTCGAAGCGATCGTTGGAGGAGATGGAGCGGCTGAATATCGATGTGGTACCCGAGTCGATGAACCAGCCCTACGTTCATCGAGAATTTCTGGGCCAACCTGAAGCGTAAGATCTACTTCAACAATTTTATCGCGAAAACTGAGGAGGAATTGATAAATAAAACGAAGAAAGAACTCAAAAACATGCCCACACGCATGTTTTCGTCCGCAATGGCGAATGTTCCGGTTAACTGCCGGAAAGCCGCTCGCAACGGTGAAGTATTTATTTGCAAGTATGCTGAAATAATTACCTTCCATCGAAAATATATCAAAAGCAATTATCTGTCGTAGTTTTTATTTATCACCATCCAAAAAAGTCCTTTTTTTATGCAAATGTTAACATAAGCTGCATACAATGTTTTTATTGTGTAGGGATCCTCATAAATTGAAGCCAAAGCGTTTTACGAAACCAAGCATGTTGTTTGCTCTATTAATAATGGTAAATATTATAATGATCATTGAAATTAAGCTTAGAATCCAAGATAACACCTAGATCCCTTACTAATTCACATTTTCCAAAGTCTTGTTTTCCAAATGAGATTAATATATTTGGCGTACTTCGTTTTCTGCTGAATGATATTAAATAACATTTTTTTTAATATTAAGTTGCAGTAAGCTTTTCGAACAGCACGTATGGAATATATGTAATTCATTCTGGAATATATCAATATCCTCCTGGTTTCTTATTTCTAGAAATAGTTTCATGTCAGCGGAATAAAGAAGCACTTTTGTTGTTTTCAGAATGAAGGAAATTTTGTTTTAACGTTATTGAAAAAGGTCTTAGGGCACGACTTTAATTCAATTTCAGTTTTAGTGTTATACTCTTCAAATGCGATGTCGATGGCTTAATTTAGTTGATAACAAACGTCTAAATATTTCTCTAAATCTTGATGTACCAGACTGGATATTTTGAATTGCCATAACGTCTTATTACCTTGATTGGAACCAGTTGCCAGTTTACACTACTTAATCTGCGTTTAATATTTTCATAATTTGCTTTGTGACATTCAAAGATTTCCTCGAATTCACAGTCGGTGGGTCTTAGAATTTCATGAACAAATAGAGAGAATTCGATTGCTGTGTGAAATGCTTCATAATTCCACAAGGGATTCAATGCTTCACACAGAAATCTTCGTGAACATTGGTCAACAGAAAGTCCCAGTAACAGTTCTGTTGATTTTTGACATTGTTAATATGATTTAGACTTAAATAAGCAGTTTTGTCCAAAACAAACTGCAGTGTTTCATTGTCCCCAACGACTGGAAGTAAAATTCTTTCATTTTCAAAGCCCTGAATAGAGTCAATTGTCTTTATGAACGTTAGCCTCAGTAGGTAATTGTGATACAATTTGTTCAGCGTTTTGAAAAAAAGATTCATAAGCAGTTTTATTTGTATGGTCTGGTGGAAAATACACGGAGGCAAACACGTGTGTTTCACCAGCTTTGCATGAAATCACCCAAACATGCTCAAATTCTTTGAATTTAGTCGTAGAAATAATTTCTGAATTGAATATGGCTGAAATTGCTATGAGAACACCTCCACCAGCTTGTTTCAGAAGCAAAAATTACCGGAAAGATGAGCCTAGTACGTTTTTATATATTTCTTTAATTTTTGCTGCGCCTTGTAAACGGTTGAAATTTTGGCAATAAATTAGAATTTCAGTTGAATTATGTTTTAGCGAATATATGTCTGAAGGTACGTCGGCTATAGAAATACTTAAAATGTCTTCTTCTTTCTTATCGAAAGGGGTCGTTACATCACAAGTTTCCTTCAGTTTGGCTGGGTAAATCAAAATTTCAGTCGCATTCTGTTTTGGTGAAGACATTTTTGAAGGTATGCTACGTCGGTTGAATGCTTTTTGGAGTCATTCCATCCACGCAGACAGTTGCAGGTTGATCCTTCATGTAGGCGAGGAAAAACCGGACGACCCTCGTGATTTTAGGGTCACGCAGTGGTGCTTTCAGGAATCGACCGTCACCTTCAATGGATTGCTCCGTGAGACGCACGATGGGTGGTCTCAATGGGTCTAGTTCAAACAAGCTCTCACTGCTGCTTAGAGCTTGATTTTGCTGTTGCTGTTGTTGCTGGTTTGCTGGCTATGGTTTTTGTTGTTGTTGTTGCTGTTTTTGATTGTTATTGTTGCTGTTGTTGTGCGAATGCCGGCTCTGCTTTTCTGGTTGGTATTTGTAATTTGTTTCCGAGGAACCTGTAAGCAGCCAGTCGCAAGAACACTTGGGATGTGCTTATATTCAATATGCACTGGGAACTAATTTTACGAGTTTTGTAAAGATACAATCAACTCCGGAAAAGTACTTTTAAATACATTAAAGAAATTATTCAACACACTACCAAAAAGTCCAGTAAATTTCGGAGCCCTAAGACCAGCACATGTGAGAGGCCTTAAGGACATTAAAATCGGTCAAAAGAGATGACAAAAAATATTCAATTAAATAAACCGTTGGCTGGGTTGCGTCTGTTTCTGTTACTGTAAAATTAATTTTACATTAAATCTTTATTAAAGTCAAATTTGAATAAATTTGACTACATCTAGGTATGTCTGAAAATGGGGTCTCTTAGATCAGTCAGCAAAGGCGCAGCTACAAAGCAACACCATGCTGGAGGTGGCTGGATTCGATTTCCGGTCTGATCTAGGAATTTTTCGTTAAGGAAAATTTCTCGACGCCCTGAGCATAGGGTATGATTGTACTTGCCACACAATCATGCTAATGCAAAAATGGTACTTTGCATCGAAAGCTCTCAATTAATAACTGTGGAAGTGCATTTAGAAGTTGAGAGCAAGCAATAAGCTAACTGTGAAAGCAATAAGCTTGAAATGCTGAATAAGAAGAAGAAGTATCGCCACGAAGCAGTTTTTTCGTTCAAAATCGTAGCCAGAGCTGGAAAATCTCACGGCCGTTATGCGACGATGCCAAAATAGGCCATTTATAAAGAGAAGAGACGAACGAGCTTGTAATTTTCACATCATTATGCATTTTGAAAAAAAAATGAAAGTTTTGGTAACTTGCCTCTTAAATTGCATGCAAATTAATGATCTGCAGAATTCATGCACAAGTAATGAAATGTATCCGAAACCGTAGGAGCCGTCACACTATTTTAATGAAACATCCTAGAAAAATGCCATCTGAGTAGTTTTCACAATAGCAGTTGTCTAGCGTTACTCAATTTTCGTTTATCTAATCACCGGATAAAGCGTGTTTAAAATGTTACTCAAACTCAACTTATCCACCTCAAGCCAACATCTTTCCCCCTGCATAAAGTTTCTTCAAGCGTTCCGAAACCATGGATTTCTGAAACCAATGTGCCAATTGAACAACGTAATCCTACTGCACAAAAATCGATACCCACCTCTGACCTTTCTTTGTGCCATAAAAAACGTACCCTTCCATGTTTGGCTTTTCTTTCTCTCCGAACCCTGCATCGCCGTACCGGTGATGGATCATAAAGTTTATTGTTTTGCTTTTCAACCCTCACGAGTGCCACCTCTTCGCCCCACCCCAACCACAAAATCCAAACAACATGTCCCATGACTGCCACCGAAGTACTTTCATCCCACTCTTTGCACACGGTACCCCATCGATAGAAAAGACAAAGAAACCATCCCCTTGCTTCCTCCGCAACCCCCCCCCCCCCCCCGAACCAATCGCGATTTGAATAAAATCACTTCTGTTGACTATGTGGCAATGGCCACGGCTCTTACCCGTATCATGTGATGCTTCCGCACAAACTGGTCCAGCTTGAACATCTTGCACCAGCGCAGATTGTCGTCCCCCATCGGTATCTCGACGTCTTTATTGCGCAGTTCCAGGGTACGGGTTCGCGAGTCCAACTCAATCGGAACCTGATTCACCCGCTGGGTGAGGAAGATGGGCACCGAGTCCTTGAAGGCCTCGTTTGGATCTGGCAACGTTCCGATAGCTTGAGCTCCGTTTTTCGGATCCCGGTTGTGGTACATGTAGATAATCCGGATGGTGTCGTTCTGTAATGGAAAAAGCGGGGAAAACGATTATTAAATGGATGATTAAGTGGATTGGTCGTGAAAAATCAAAATAATTGGATGGGTTATGTTTGAACGGGGAAGTAGACTTCAAGTACCATCTACAAGTCGTCTGGCTGCGCTTTCGTCATCAACAGTCGGAATAACGGCGCTTGAATACATTATAGACGATTTACTCCCAGGCTGCTGTTGAGGCACTTATTCCTTTCCAATTATCAGCTTATTCAAATGTAAATTTATTTAAATCTCTTCCTCTTGGCGAGTTGCAGCAAGTAGCAGAAGGGTAGAGTGCTCACTGCATGTGCAACTGGACTATAAATACTAGATGATAGACAAGCCATCATCCTTCCGGTTAACTGAGCCTGCAATCGATAAAGCATTTTCTCCAGCAAACGGGAGGGTGGCCCCAAACGAGAATTCACCCATTACTTTCCAAATATTAAGAGAACCACCCTGCCCCTGGGTGGAGGAGGTCAGCTATGACCCTCGGAAACTTTCCCCCCCGCTCTTTAGATTAGCTCCGGTTCTCGTAGTTAATCGTTCTGGGACCTCTGGAGCGCACTCCGTTCTCCATTGCTTCCCCGACTGCCGGCACAGATTTATCTAAACTCCTTAAACAGCTGTACTCTGCCCGTGTGTTTCCTCGACTCTCCTGGTTCCGATTTCACATGCCCGGTCGGGCAGAATCTGGCGAACCAGGCAGCAAGCGAGGTAGAGAGCGGAAGAGAGAAAGACACAGCACTCCAAGCGAGTAGCAGAGACGCCCGGTCTCTGGAGGCCCGGCTGCTGTTGTGCCGAGCGCGCTATAAGCGTTTTATAATTTAAATTTGCATTCATAACAGCGCAATTTTGATATTTGCATAAATTCATCACTTTCCATTGCTGGTAGCGTGCTGGTCCACGGCCCGTTGGAGCGGTGGACGATTTGGGAGATGAATCCTGCTTCCCAGCGAATTTGAAAGCGGTACCGGTGCGAGATGTGGGAGGGGGTTGGGGGGGGGGGACCTGTACTAGTTTTGGACAGTTGTGGCACAGGCATGGGAAACTGGCCGCAGAAGGATGTGTTGTAAATTGTAAGAAGTATTTTGATTACGGGGGCAACGGTGAGATTTGCTTATAATGGCATAATTGAAACCTGTGGTTCAGGGTGGTTTGTGCGATTGGTTTGAGAATAGTTTGTTTTGGAATAGGTTTTTAATCTAGGTTTTGGAATAGGTTTTTAATCTAGAAGCCTTTTTTCCAATATGATGTATCAATGTTGCTAATTGAAAATAACGATTTGTTGAAAATAATCATAAGCTGCATAGCTCCTTAGCAATAACGTATGGCTAGAACATTTGGTATTTGGTTGCATTCACATATTTGTACATTTTTAATGTGGTTGATTCAGAGAAAAATTAGCATACAGCAGGGTTCAACATTATCGACGCATAAAAAGGGAAATGAACTTCCTACGCAATCGTATTGATTCGAGCAAGATCATTTTCATGTATTCCATTTTGGTTCTTGCTATCAAGTCACGATGAATATTTTTCCTGTCAAACAAGACTGTCTCTCGGTCATTTTCGTCTCTATGTTCATCAGTTCATTTGATTTTAAGCACATACTAGCGTCAATTGACGTAATGTACTACTCGAAACATGCGTCTTTTGATTATTGGTTTGTTTTCACTTCAAGTCGGTACTGAATCGACTCAATAGACTATAGTCATGCGTCACGTCGTTACGTATTTCCTAGTTCCTACTATAAGTTTGTATAAAAAAATCGGTAAAATGGACTCTCCAGGAACATCCAAAACTCACGATCTTTTTCCTTTGAACATGCTCAGTTTTTAGAGTGGTATTGTGTTTTCCTTCGGAAGAACTGCTAATGTTAACCTTCCTCGCGTTTTACAAAGAAACTGACACATGAGACATAAGGGTCAACCCGGAGAACAGAATTACATACAAAACATTCCAGACTAGTTGTAGAGAGTTGCCGTCTTGGACAAAGTTTCTCAGCATGTCATTTGCCATTTTTTGACAACATCACATTAGTTCCAGATCATACCGCAGAGATGGCACTGCAGTCTATCTTTTCCAAATAAAGGGCTAGAAAGTGGCCATCTTGGGAAAAGTTTTTCAGTATGTCATTTGTCGTCTTGTGAGATTATCACATTAGTTCCAAATCTTACCGCAGAGATGGCACTGCAGTTTATCTTTGACAAATGAAGCTCTAGAAAGTTGCCATCTTAGGCAAAGTTTCTCATTGTGACATTTGTCGTCTTTCGACGAAATCATATTAGTTCCAGATCTTTCAGCAGGGATGGAGCTGTAGTCTATGTTTGTCAATTGAAGCTTGAAAGAGTTGCCGTCTTAGGCAAAATGATATCTGTACAACTGATGATGTCAAAAGGCAAAAAATGGCATGCTAATTTGTTGCCGAAGACGGCAGCTCTCTATATCTTCATCGCCTTGCTTTCGACAAGCTCTGGAAATAATATAATAATAACAAAAAACGAAAAATTACATACTGAGAAACTTTGCCGAAAACGATAATTCTCTAGAGCTTCATGTGACAAAGATTGACTGCAGTGCAATCTCTGCGGTAAGATATAGAACTAAAAAAACGACACATGACATACTGGAAAACTTTATCCAAGACGGCATCTCTCTAGAGCTTCATTTAGCAAAGACAGACTGCAGCTCCATCTCTGCGGTACTAATTTGATTATTTTAAATGTCTTCATTTAACATTCTCAACTATTTTGCTAAAAACGGAAACTCTCTAGAGCCTCATTTGGCAGGGATAGACTGCAGCACCACCTTTGCGGCGCAATTTGGAACTAATCTGATAATCTCAAGTGACTACATTTTACATTTGCAACAACTTTTCCAAAGACGGCAACTCTCTAAAGCTTAATTTGACAAAGGTAGACTGCAGCGCCATCTCTGTGGCAAAATCTGGAACTAATATGATAATGTTAAATTACTACATTTTTTATTCCAAAATACTTTTCCAAAGACGGTAACTCTCTAGAGCTTCATTTGGCAAAGATAGACTGCAGCGCCACCTCTGCAGCACGTTTTAGAACTTATATCAAAAAACGATTCAATACGCACTGAGAACCTTTGCTCAAGGCGCCAATTCCCTACAATGAGTCTGGAATGTTTTGTTTAAATTTCTGTTGACACAGCGAAACTAAAACTTCCTTCCCTTTGTAGCAGATTCCCGGGGGACAGTATTACCGCCCAGACAAGCAGAAGCCGTATAACAGTGTTCAGATTGTATCGTATATTGCAACATTTTAACTCAAAATCGCATATAATTGTGCTTTTTATCGTATTATATTTAAGTTAAATCGTAAAGACTGCAAATTTTTGACTTATATACGATGTGTCATTTATCCATCGTACTGCGTCACAAACGAAATCAGATTTAAATCGTTGGACTGTTTAAATCGAATTTGTTATCACAGATCTAATCGCATACGGTGTCAAATCAACTCGTTATAGAAAACAATGGAATTTGCAGGTATATGGCCTCCACTTATGCACGTACAAACCATATTTTTGCATTCTATACGATTTGTTTGCTTACATATATGTTGGTATGTCAAGACAACAACTTTCAATATGCGTGCATTTTGGTTGTCTGGGCGGAACAAGATTGTTAATCCAATGTATTTTCAAGACCAGACCCTTTCAAATGGTGCATAAATCATTGACTCTGAGTTAAAATTTCGAAATTCTACGAAGGGTAGAAATCCGGGTCAATATTGGCCCTACTGTCTTATGCGTCACTTTTTTTTGTATAACCACCATAAACTGATTTAAAAAAATATGTTTATGCTAAAATGAAGAATTACGTAAAATTTTATAAGTCAGAAAATTTCAGCCCGATTGGTTTAAAAATAAAAAAGATAGCGTACATTGAAGTTGCGCCAAGGGTCAGAATTGACCCCTATATCTTCGGAAGGTTAATCTCACTTTTTCTTGACGAGGTTCGGGAAATTGGACTTATCGGGATAATGGTAATCACGGTAGTGGAAAACGAGGAAGGGTTATAGGAATGAACTCAGTATATGCTTCTATTTAGGGTTTATTACTAAAACTTAGAATTGAAAAAAGCTTGTTCGTACATCATTCCGATTCAAGATGCTAATGCACTCGATGATGACTAAATTTTAATGATGTCCGAAATAATAGCAGAATCTAAAAATCAAATCTCTTTCTATACGTGGTCAATTTCCTTTTTATTCCCTCCAGGGGTCATCGAAGTAAAAGAGAGACAGACCGCGGCATTTTTTGAAGATCAAATCATGTGGTGATCCGAAACTACGGTTTTTCGATTCAGTCTACCTACTTCATTGCAATACGGTGGTAACTTCATTTAACTGTGAATCCGAAGCTACGGTTTGAAAGTGGAAAGTGGATCGAAAGTGGTTCTATAGATTTTGATATGGGATATGCTCGAAAAGAAAGAGCTTGATTATCGTTTGATATTGATGGTGAACAGCTTCATCGTCGCTTGACAATTATCAATTGACGATGACTTTGCCGGGTCCTGGCCTACAGTTTCAGATTTGACAACCAAAACAGACAATCGTCACCGACAGCAAATGCTTAAAAATTTTGAGAAACTAAGAGAAAACTATGCTTATCATGACAAAATAAAACACGTCGTAATGTGACAATAAGTTGCAGTTGAAATTGAAGAAAATATTCCGCAGAGATAGTCACACCAGTTCATTTTAAGGAGAATAATCAAATGATTTGATTTGGTATGCGAAAATCATTTTAATGATTGTGTTTGACTTGAATGTCAGCCGAAATGTTAGCTGCGGTTATTTCTTCTTCTACATTTTGCGAAGCGGAACTCCAACCTCGCCGTCCGAGATATCGCAAAGAAGCTGGGAGTGGCGCCTTCAACCGTGGATAGAGCTAAAAAACGAGCTGGACTGTCGACTTACAAGAAAGTGGTGACTCCAAATCGCGACGATAAACAAAACACGTCGGCCAAAGCACGATCGCGAATGTTGTTCACGACGATGCAGAGTTTGATTGCGTGGTACAGGACGATGAAACTTACGTCAAGGCAGATTTTAAACAGCTTCCTGGACAGGAATTTTATACGTCAACCGGACGGGGAAAGGAGGCAAATATTTTCAAGCACATTAAACTGTCAAAGTTCGCGAAGAAATATCTGTTGTTGTAGGCCATCTGTACCTGTGGCTTTAAGAGCAACGTTAACATTGCGCCCGGAACCGTCAACCAGGAAATTTATCTGAGCGAGTGCCTACAAAAACGTCTACTGCCTTTCCTGAAGCGACACAATTGTTCCGTTTTTTTTTGGCTGGATTTGGCATCTTGCCATTACGGAAAAAAAGCCATGGAGTGGTATGCTGCCAACAACGTTCAAGTGGTGCCCAAGGACCCTCCCAACTCGCCAGAGCTCCACCCAATCGAACAATATTGGGCCATCGTCAAGCGGAACCTTAGGAAGACTCAAAAAGCTGTTGTGAGCGAGAAATAGTTCCAGGCAAACTGGCGTTCTGCGGCGAATAAAGTGGACAAGGAGACTGTACAAAATCTTACGGCAGGTGTTAAACGAAAGACTAAGCAATTCGCATTCGGTAAAAATGAAGTTAAGCTTAATATTTCTCCTGTATTCTGTATTAACTGAACTTGAAAAAGAAAAAGAATTTGACTTATCAATAAAAACTTTGATCGACTCACACACATTACTGTTTGACCAAATTTTAATTGCAGAAAACATGGCCCCATTTGGAAAAAAAACCATGCCAACACACCGGCTAACACCTTCGCCTTCGCCACGGCCAAATTGGTCGAATTGGGCACCGAAGTGCTGCTCCATCTTCAGATTTTCATTAGCTTTGGCTCGTGCGATTTTTTTTTGTTCCCAAACTTGAAAAAGTCACTCGGTGGGCAGAGATTTGTGACGAAAGAGGAGATCGCCGCCGCCACAGAACTCAAGTGAACGTATATTTCAGACGGGATGAAGAAGATCGAGCATCGCTGTGCCTAGTGAATCGAGACTAAAGAAGACTATTTTGAGAAAACGCCTCTTTTTTTTTTTTTGTTTTTCTTGTGTAGGCTAAGTATTTATCGGACTGCCCCTTATCAACAACGCGCTTGGTCCAGTCGGTTCATACTAATTGTCTACCTTCAGGTGAATTATAAAGTCAGAAATAAGGATGGGTTAGTTGAAGTTTTATCATGTCAAAAATGAATCTTAAATATTTTTTTGAAGAAACTGACTACTTTTTAAATGTAAAAATAGAATATTCTGATCGATATGAATCCTGCTTTGAAAGAAAAAAAAACCTTTTGACTGTTTTGAAATAACTCCACAATGGACGAACAGGATCCGGTTAAATTACCTTCCACTTGAACACCTTGGAACTATACAAGTAGGCTGCAAATTATTGCAGCAAGCTGCCTTCCAATTTCAAGAGTAGAACTCATTCACAAGTAAATCAGCTTCTCCGCCTCTGAGCATAGAGAGCATTCTATAAACAGACCATGGCTGCACCATATTCAATAGCACTTTCCAAGCAAAACCAAACTGTTAGTCTACTCACCGTGATGGGCACGTCCTGGTTGGTATCGCAGGTATCCAGCTTCCGTCGGAACCGGAGCACCGTGTGCGTTGCATTTTCGTACCCCAGCAGAAGGATGTAGTCCTGTGAGGGGTCCACGTGCGGCTCGCCATTGCTGTTCATCTTGAAGTGCCGGTCCTGTTTGTGATAAGAGAAAACAAGGGAAAATGGTTGAGTGAGTCATTCGTCATTCCAGTCCGGACGATAGTGGAGAATAAATTATGAGCTTGAGAAACTAAGGCGACGAGCAGAAACAAAATTACTAATTAATTCGCACCTTTGCCGGTCAAAGTTGCGGCGCTTTCGGACCAAATTGGCGTGGGAGGAGCTTCCTGCGAAGTCATATAATTAGCGAGCGAAGAAAGACGAATTATCTTGATCGTCGCACCACGGGGCAGAAATTGAACGCTGGCGTGAAGAGCAAAGCTTTTCTGCCGAGCATAAATCGATCACTTTATCGATCGCGTCTTAATTAGAGACATCCGACCCGACTTTGTATTAAAATGGGATTCGAAAGTTCGCAGAACCGGTGAAAAAGAGACGAATTTGCTAACGAGTGCCAACGACTTGCCGGGAATTTACGCAGATAATTAAAATTTGAGCTTAATTTACAGCTCCTGTGTTGCTTCTTCCGCATGAAAATAGCACCTACAGGTGATAGTGATACATTGTAAAAATTAGTATTGACGATAAAATGTGTACGGCCTTCTCGTGTTCAACGTTTTAATTAATACTTTCATAAGCTGCAACTTTCATTGGATGAGCTATCGATTTCCTACCCCCTTACAGGGTAATGAATGCGCGCTATCTTACGACCATCTGGTGTCACCATTTGCAATCAACTCTGTTTACACCCACGACGACGACGACGAAGCTGCTGTTTACCCCCATCATTACTCATTCTCCGCGCTTGACAAAAAGTGTCTCGTAGTGGGATCATCATCGTCGTCGGCGGCGACGGCGGCGGCGGCAGACAGCCACTATTCAAACCATCACGCAAATGATTGATTGGAAAAATATCGATTCGCTTCCTGGCGTACAGTAGCCAAACGCGCCCGACGCTCCATTGTCCTTTGCCTCACGACCGACAATTATCATGCAATCTGATCCCATCCGTCGTCGTTGCCGATAGAGCCGGCAAGAAGCTACGACGCTAGGATATTGCTTTGAATTCCGACACTTTCCACCGGCCGGACCTTGCAGCCAGCCGGAGTGAATCTAATAAAGGAAAAGGAAATTGATTTCAATCATAATGATTGTTTTTCGGTGCAATTTTTTTTCATTCCCATTGACCACGTTTGGAATTCACTTCCTCTCACTCGGCAAGGATCCAGAACTTTTACGAGCCGTCTTTCGACCGATGGGAAAGCGATTGCCGAGGACCGACGCCGTAGGTGGGGAAGCATAAAAGTAGATTGATTTTCCTTTGTCCAACCCACGTCGGTGGCCGAAAGTTCCGGCAGTCGCATATATGAGTACTCAATTTCAAATGGTCCGTTTTGTTTGCATTCGCACTTTGGAGCTAATCTGCCAGCGTCATCTTGTCCGTCCTGGCTACCGATCCCGGAGACACGGGGGCCAGGATTTGGGTCAAACAAACAGCTTTGCCTGGCCGTCGTTGAAGCGCTCGGAAGATGATGGACGATGTCCATTACGAGGACCGGACCGGAGAGCGAGTGTGCATAGTTTTCGGACGCAAACATATAAAGTCCATTGTGTCTATTGTGAGACGAGCTACCGTGTCCGCGTGGCAGGAGAGAAAGATGAAGTCAGGGAGATTGAAGTCGTAAATTGAACTTTTCTGCACCCTCGGGCGATTGTTTGCGCTGGTTGATAGGATTCGACGGTGCGGTGGCGGCAGTGCCCCACCGATGTTTACAGCTAATAACCGAATATAAAATTAGCTTTCGGGGCGGTTGGATGGAATGTTCACATTTGGATGTGTTTGCTTTGTCGGGTGAGATATCAAGCTTTATTGGAAACACAGTGGAGGATGAATTTTGTTGATCCAACTTGGACTTGAATGTAAGCAACCATGGGAGAAGGAAACGTATCGCCTGGAACAACTTTCCCGCATCATCCGACCAGTTCTGCCTATTCGAAACATGCTCATCTGTACCGCTAAGTTGGAATACCCTCGGGTGCCGCCACACCACCGACCGCGCGCGCGGTCAAAGCGTTAAAGCTGTTCATAAAATTAATCGCACAACTTGCAGCACCAACAACGCAACATAACATTAACCGGCTGGCTGGCGGTCTGCAGAAAGCTTCTCAGGTGCTCGCCGCGCTCTCCACTCACTCACTTGGGGATAATGATTATGACCGTGCTCTTGAGTGGCCAAACTTTGCCAATTAATCTTTTTTTTTTTTCTTTGCTTTCTCAGAACTCCATTCCGATCCGACCTCAGCGAACCATTCAGAGCTGAAAAGCGACGCACGTAGACTTCCGGCTTTTGGGTCAAAGAATTTTTATTATCTCTTCACTGGTTGTTAGTAGTAGTGGGGATGGTGGTGGTGGTCTTGGGGCCATCAACGAACCGCTTGACTGGTTGATCGGGGTGACAGTCTTCCTTTCTGGTTTCAGTCGGCTCTGGTCTTGTTTCGGTTTTCATTCTCCGAATTCCTTCGCATCGCAGTTCAGGACTTCACGTTCTCAGCTTGGGAGGCTTGCAAAAGCGATTTAAAGTATTTTCAAGCTTAATTACACTTTAATCCTTACGCTTTTTCCACGAGCTCCGGTCGGTCGGTCCGTTTCTGTTTCAAATGTCGCGTCGGTTTTTGCGATTCCTTGACTGGACTGAGACATGGATGGACGAAAAGAGAAAGGGATATAACTCATTCCGGAAACGAGATCATGGTTTGGGCGTTGAAATATATCGGTATGCCGGCAGAGGGACTTATTCCGCTGGGGAAGGACCTTTTCGGCGCAAAACCGCACTCTTCAGTTGTTTCAGGTTTGGGAAGGAGAAGGAAGTAGCTTTAATTGATATTGAGTTCAGAAATGGCGTAAACTTTTGGGGTGATGGAATTTGTTAGGCTGGGGGATTGACAAGAAGCAACAGTCTTTCGGGTCTCGTTGTTGAAAAGACTCATTTGCGCTTTAAGGTGACAGGGTACGCAATGTAATGATAGCTATTTTTTGTCTTTTCCAAGCATTTTTTTTAATTTTATTGAACATGGCAAATATTTTGCCAATAGCTGCGGATCGAAAGCAAAAGAAAACTATGGTAGGTGTGGACAATAAATATTGAGAAAATTTGGAACAAATCTGGTGCAGAGAAATCATCAGAACTAAATAAACAAAATATAGGGTACGGGACAGGTTTTAAGCAGTTTATTCAGCGCCTGGGACATTTCATGAAGCTGTATGTTGCTGATGATTAGAACTGCCAATATTTAGACGTTAATTCCTCTGCTTACTTCTGATCTATCGGAACATACCTTCAGCAACGAGCATAAGACCCAGAAAATTTCATAGTCATGGAATAAAGTTCCCAATTGCAGGGACTTATTAAAAGCATGCGGATTGCTTTCCGATCAAGAAATGTTTTTTTCAGCTCCGTAATCCGTACATAAACTAACAATATTGTATGAGTGCGATTCCGTTCATGTGAGCGAAGGCAAAATCCAGCAATTCTGTAGGAACATCCAAAGCTGCTTTGTATTAGTTGGTTGCAATTACCCAACTTTGTCCAACTCGTCCCACAGCAACTCGATCGGGTTACAATTTGGCGACTGAGGAGGCCATTCAATATATTTGAGTTCTTTCTGCTTCTCTTTGGCTGTGACGGAATTTAGGCAAAATTTAGAAGCGTTCTTTGGATCATTATCTTGCTAGAAAAACGAATCCGCGACCCACAATTCTTTTCCCACACGGAAAAACTTGCCGTTTAAGAATGTTGTGGTAGACTTTTTAACGTAAGACTACGTTTCTCTTTTCTTTACCGGGTGTCATTTCAAAAAATTTAAAAATGAGAGCATTGCACTAAAGTGAAAGGTCTTTGAACGCTAATAACTCTCCTTCAACTGAACACAATGACTTCATCCATACACCATTTCATCAGAACAACCTACAAAATTTTTGCATTGAAATTACAACTAGGTTCTGTTAGTATAAAAAGTTAAATTTTTTACTTAAAAATTACCTACTTTTGCTTCCATACAAATCTCCGTATGCACAGGTCGAAAATATGTTTTTCCCTATACGGGTCCTCAAAAGCGGATAACAAATGGTTCAAGTTGTTTTCTTCTTCATATTTCATTTAGTTTCATTCCATGATGAATACAGAAATAGCCCAACCCCTTAACTGCTATTTTTATTTGTTGTCGGTGTCAGATTTTATAATTGAGGCTCGTCCCCTCTTAAGAATTTTACTTGGTACTGTTTTTTCGTGCCTCTCTTCATTCAGAGCTATGTTATCAACGCTAGTATATATGAACCGAACCGATGAATCGAAATAATTTCAGTTTTCTACCCGGTCCACCCGGTTGTGGTATGGAAAACAGAGTCTAGCAAGACCGGCTTATCGGACAGTTACCGGTTTCCATGCCTGCCCAATGCAATGATAAAATTTCGGGCCACTGAAAACTGGCCATTCGTGCCTTATGAAATCATTTCGGTTCATCTCGCGTGCTATCTACTAGCGTTGAACACTGGGCCATGCTATGAGGATCACAAAAGTGCAGTAACATTTTAACCAACCATATGTGAAATGATACGTATAAATTAGATGATATCGTTATTACTATAAACCAACGCGGTCCTACGTGAACCTTGCGGTTATATCCCTGATATCCCTTCTTTAGCATTTCAAGCTTATTACTTTCACAATTAGCTTATTGCTTGCTCTCAACTTAGTGTTCTAAATGCACTTTCACAGTTATTAATTAAGAGCTTTCTATGCCAAGTACCATTTTTGCCAAGTACTCAGTATGATTGTGTGGTATGTACAATCATACGCCATGCCCAGGAAGTTGAGAAATTTTCCTTTACGAAAAATGCCTACACAGATAAAAAGAAACATTTAATTTTCTACGTTAGCTAATGCACATAAAGGGAATACTAGATTTGGCAGAAAATAATGGGATATCTCATGTAAATTTAAGCTCATGTAACGCCTGAATCTAGCCTGTTGTATGAAAGATTGCAAACAATTTTGTTGTTTGGCTTGGAATTAAACGAAGGGAAATTTTACGCGCTTGTTAAAATTATTATTTTTTTTTTTGTGTAGACCTGACCGGGAATCGAACCCTGCCACCTCCAGCATGGCTAACACGTAGTTTTAGGCCTCCCAGAGTGATGACAACTCTGATAACACCCTGTTTCGCTCTTGCTGTGTAAAGTTCTCATGACTGCATTTTTAGAAACATTACATTAAGAAGCTATTTTTCGCGTTGAATAACCTTCTCTATGAAGTGCCACAATGACTGCTCGTGTCTCTACACTCAGCTCTGCATTTCGACCCATTGCTCTACGAATGAAACATGAAATATATAGTTTGATTCAAATTTAAATAATGAGATGATATTTTTCGAATTACATCAATTTACATAAAAAATTTTGAAGAACGCTTATGATTTTGAATACGATGTATGTTCTACTCACCTTTTTAGCAGTGAAAAATGTAACAAACAATTGTAAATATAACTCTTGCAGCACATGGATGTTATGCGTAATAGACACAAGACGCATCGATTAAATGCAACAAGTTAGAACACGTTTATGCTCGATCTACGCGTCGTCCAAGGGCGCCCTCTCCACTCTGACACCATTCTACAATCTGGATGAGTAGCCGACTGTACCTAATTAAAAGTTAAAAAATAAAGCATGTGGACCCAAACTTTTGACCGGTAGTGAACGTATGTTCAACTGGGCTTCAAATGGTGAGTTTACAAGCTGGAAGGGGATGCGAATGACCTCTGCTCGTTACACACCAAATAATCTTAACTGATTTCAGCAATATTTTCAGAGAACATCAGCAAAACACTTGTTACTGATATACCAGCATATCTTGAAACAAATAACTGAAAAACAGCATCGATATTTACTGAATATCCTTCAGCATTCACATTTATGCTGTTAACCAGCATTATTTTTGACATGTTGTGGAATCCGAAAAATCAGCAAATATCTTCTTACTGATTGTAAATCAGTAACTAATATTTACTGAAGACCAGTAAACTATTTTGACTGTCAATTTGATGGATTGTTGAAAAAACGAATGAAGCTTTCCTGTCTCTTTGTGTTGCAAATAGAGTGAGTTCTTAGTTATAGATCCAATTTTATTTCACCGAACTGTTTCCATCAGCTAAACTGGTCAATAACGGTGCTTGGAGTACTCTGCAGAATGTAATACTGGACAAGTTTACACATCTACATCCAAAAATTCCCAACCGTAAGTGAAATAAAAAAAATGTGATTTGATGTACATAGATTGATTTTATTTCCTTCAGAATTTATAGCCTTCCTTCTCAGTATTAGAGAAAAAAATATCCTTAACGTGGTGCGAAAGACATCCACAATGGCACACAAAAGATTGCGAAATTACTCGAGAAAATTGTTTTCATTTTTCACATCGATTGTGTTTAAAATTCCTAAACCATGGATCACTGTTAACCCATGGGTTTCTTTTACAACGAAATTAAATAAAAAGCTTAGTTTAATGAATAACAAATAAGCCGAAAACGAATCAGTTTTGCTGGTTGATCAGCAATCTTCGTTTTGCTGTATACATTGCTGAAATAACAGCACATAAAAAATCAGGAAAACTTTGCTGTTTTCCAGCAATAAAAATTTGGTGTGTACAAGCTTCTCTCTCACGACTCAACGAACCATATGATCACAAAAGACTGCCAGTCGAAACATGGCGACGCTAGTTGGCGTAGCTTGGGCAATGTTTTCATTTATAATAGCAAAGACAAAGGCTCCAGCTGAAGATTATGTATCTGGAAATCACATAGCATATATTTCATTTTCATTTAAGTTTTATTTCATATCCATTCATTCAATTATTTTGCATTCCATTTATCTAAAGAGCTTGAAGTGACAAGACAAGCATTGAACGCTTAATTTGTTTTTGTTTTCAGCATTTCAACATAACATTTAACTTGATATGGCACTTCTAAACATCAACTATTATTTTTAAATAGTTACTATTTCCATAGAAGACTGGCATGCGCTGTCAAGCAGCATATTTCTTAAGCGGTATTATGGTTGGATCTTCATGCTGTGTTCTTCGACCACTTTCATCGCTATCTTTGAATTGTTACCAGAACGTTATCTAAAAATATTTGGAATTATTTCCTATAGCCCTGTATTGCCCTTTTTTTGGCGCTTTTTCAGAAAAATTAAATCGTATATCTTTTTATTAAAATTGTATCTACGATGATTAAAAGGATCTACTCGGCATCCAGCCTTTTCAATACTATACACTCATTAATAACATACATACCCAATTTATATGTTACGTGAAAAACCACTGAATATCAGACATATTGACAAATAACATAAATATATTACGTTCTATTACGTATATATTCAAATAATCGATACATGGGAGGGACCATCAGGGCACCCGATTGAAGCGAATTGGATGATGAGAGTGGAAATGCCAACTCCCCGTTTCTAACCATTTGTGGATATTTGGCGGGTTTTTCTCCCCACTCATAAGGACTGCATCGTTAATTATGAGTACACCTTTGAGGCTGTGTATGAAAAAGACTATGACTTATTATGACAGCTGTTTAGTGTCAATGTGTTGTTTGCCTTGTAAACATACGAAAACCTTCATTAAAAGTTAAAGTTTTACTTCAAGCGGAACAATGCAGGAAAGCGAAAATCGATTGTGACCAAGTACTGCACTGAAAAGGGATTGTCGCTAAGAAAATTAGCAAAAGTAGAAGGTGTTACTGTCTGTGCGGTCCAAAATGCGATCAACCGGTTTGTTATGCATAACACATTGAAGGACTTACCCAGCCGTGGTTGAAAAACAGGTGCGTCAAACCCAAATCTGGACAAACAAATTTGCAAATGTTTTGAAGGAAAAAAGGAGGTATCCATCAGAGATTTCGCAAAAAATTGTCGAACGACGATTGGAATGGTCCAACGCGTAAAAGAGCGAAATTCCCTGAAGACATACCGGAAACAAAAGTGTCCGAAACGCAGCCAAATTCAGGCGGATTCCGTGAAAACTCGGGCTCGAAAGCTGTACAACGACGTTTTGAGCAAAAATGACATCTGCATTATCATGCATGACGAAACGTACATCAAATTGGAGTACAGGGCACTTCTAAGGGCACAAATTCAAAGAAATCGATTGTTTGCGAAAAATTTGGAAAAAAAGTGTTGGTTTGACAAGCAATTCGCAAGTGCGGTATGAAATGAACACCTTTTTTTTGCTACCGCAAATATGAACGACGAAATGTACCGGAAGTAATGCCTGCAGAAACGAATTCTGCCACTAATCCGAAAACACATAGGTTCGACACTATTTTGCCCTAATTTGGCATCCTGCTACTATGCGCGTGCCACGTTGGACTGGTATGGAGAGAACAATGTCCAATTTGTGGAAAAGGCGATGAATCCCCCAAATAGTCCGCAAATAATTCCCATTGAGAAAATTTGGGCTTTGATGAAAGGAATGCTGCGGAAGAAGGCTAGAGGAGCAGATGACAGCATCAAATTCAAAAAAGACTGGGTAAACGCAGGCAAAAACATCGACGAAACGGTTATGCAAAACTTCATGAGGAACATCAAGAAGAAGGTGCGAGAGCTGGCTAGATCTACGAAAAATTAAGTGAATACTGATGTAATGGGATTTTTTGATGGTCAATTAACAATGTAAATGAATTTGAAGTGCAAAATAAATAAAACATATTGAAATACAGCAATTTTTAGGTGTACTTATAATTCACGATACAGTCCTTAGCTCGTTTTTTTTTGACCAACTGTTTAATCTAGTAGTTGGAAGGAGACTCTTTATAATCCCATGGATACGTAAAGGTGAGGTTGCCTATCGATCCCCCAACCCGTTTTTGTCCGTTCATATAATGACACGATGAGAACAATCAGTGGTTATTGAATCTTGTTCAAGTCATATAGAAAGGAGAGCCCGATGCTGTCGAACTTAGTTTCAGTGCGTCAGAGTGTGGTAGTACACACTCATACAGTACTTATGTACATTTAACTGTATTGGGCATGAACATTAATCAAAATAAATATATGTCAAAGTGCTGTCCATGTCAAGATTAGAACTTTATTACAGCAGAAGTTGTTCGTTTATCTGCATACAATAATAATAGAAAAATCAGGGCTTCAAATGGTGAGTTGACAACTTCGAAGGAGGATGCGGCTGACCTCTCGTCCTCACAAGTTCCTACCTCACGCCTCCACGAATCATATGATCACAAAAGACTGCCAGCTGAAACATGCAGACGCTGGTTGGCGTAGCCTGGGCAATGTTGTCAAACTGACAATAGCGAAGTGAGGGGGTGCGACTGAAGATCGTGTACCTTTAAATCATATTGTATATTTCCCATTCTCATTTATCATTAATTTCAGCATGCTTTGGAATCATTTTTGCATTCCAAAACCATGTAAGCAAAACCATGAAGCAACACGACGGGCATCAAAGGCTCAATTTGTTTTTCAGCATTTCAACATTACACTTAATTTAAAATTGCACTTCTGAATTTGAACTACTATATTCATAAAAGACTGGCATGTGCTTATAACCAATGTAAGATTATATTTTAATATTGTGTTTAGTGGCATTATGGTAAGATAAGCCATTTATTTCAGGAATCATCAAACCGGACTCTTCGTTCACTCCAATTGCTATCTTTGAAATGTTACTAGAAGAGTATAAAAAAAAAATATTACTACATGTCTTTTAAAACAATATCTTTTTTTGAAATTTTATCTTTGATATTTGGAATGATCTATTCTATTTTCAGCTTTTCCAGGACAAGAAGGATATTAATTCATATCTAATTTTTATTTATTTTTCAGTAACAATCCATTGGTAGTATCATTCAAGTTTGAAATTTGAATAAATTGGCATGTATGTCAATAATGATATCCTAATTTTGTGTGTACAAAATATACTAAATATTAAATAACATATAACGGGGGGGACCATCAGGGCACCCAAGTGAAACGATTTGGATAGGGAGAATGGGACTTCCTCCTCCCTATTGTTAACATTTCGCGGAACGAGGGCGGGCTCTTCGACCCCATCTATTGGGTTTATTCTGTCAATCGAGGGCTCGATTCTAGTGCTGTCAGTGTGAACTTGCTTTTGGAAGGAGATTATTTTCCCTATATAAGCGGGTTTCGCGTAAGTGTCTCTGCTTACGGGCCCACCCAAACGTTTTTGGCCCTTCATACAGGAGCTCGATGATCACAAACAATATTAGAATCCTGATCAAATCGTTTTTCAGATTATTCCACTGCTATGGGAAGTTACCTTGCTACAATAGATGGTAGTTTTATATCATCATCATCATCATCATCATACAATAATAATAGAAAAATCAATATTATGAACAAAAAGAAATTAACGGTGATAGCTTCTTCTTTGCTGACAAATTCAAGATGATTCTTAAATTGATACGTGCCGACTAAGCTTAGAAATATTTGTATTCGTATTGGCATTGCTTATGAAGTAAAATTCTCATCTAGTGTGGCCTTAAATAGTGTTTGTTGCAAAGCTGAACTCATCCAGGAATCATGTTGTCATGACTCCGGTCATATATAAGTGAGACATCTAAACATGTTCCTGACAATTACATACAACTTAACATCCAGTCGGAACTCAGTTCCAATACAATGTAAGTTTTAATTTGGATTCCCCATAGAGCATCAAATTATTATCCCATTTTTCTAAGCAGTAAGATTTTTAAAATGATCTGAAAATCTTTATAGCAAATTCTTTCAGGCATACGAGTCGTATTTTCGCTAAAAAAAAAATCAAAGATATTTTTCCAGGGGTAATTTACAGTATTTTGAAAATATCCAAAACAAATCATAAAAATTCCACCAAATCCTCACAACGCTAGCACTCTGGACACTCCCACATAATTTCCGCACCGCAAAAATTTCCAGCAAAATCCCCAAAACCCTTTGATGCCTTCCAGGGCTTAAGGGTAAGCTCTGTCTCTCATCCTTCCACATGAAGCGCATCCGAAGCAGACGAAAAACATGTTCAAAAGTAGCGAAACCCGATCGGGACCGTTCTCACGCGCGGTTTACATTCCCTTAGTTCCCGGCCTGGCGCGCGAAAGGAGAAACGAACAAAAAATAAAACGGAGGTATTTCACTTTTATGTTTTGGCCAGTTCACTGAAATTCGGATTATGCCTCGGCCCTTTTGGCCATCGAACCGAAGCGGCCACGATTGTCGGCGGTGCTGCATCTCTCGAACTCTTTCGATTTTTTTCTTTTCGGACATCTCACAGGAAGGATTCCGTACCTGGTCATCCAAGGGCGGCAGTAGCAGCATCGGATGTAGCGACCCATCCGAAAAAAGAGAGAGAAAGATACCAAAGGGGGTAATCTTAAATAAAAGTAATTATTTTTACACACCACCGTTCTGATCTCAGAAGGGTTCACCTGACTACAGGAAAGCTTATACCCCGGATGAAAAAAATGGAATTATGGTCTGAACAAAAAATGTAAAGCAAACTAAAAAACGTTTCACTAACAATGACTTAAAATTACGACGACATCGAAACACGCCTTCCAACACACGAACGTTTTTTGCTCGGGCCTAAAATTCAGAGTTTGCTGTACAAAGAAGCATCTACTCCATCAACTTAATCTAATAATAAAATTATTTTAATTGAAATCTCAGGTACACACACATGCTGACTAAACCCACTCTTCCTGCTCTCAGCGTATCTTGTCCGGTCTGGCCGGAATCTTCACCCATTCGGTTTCTACAATTTTTCAATTTACTCCTTTAATTTTAATGCCTCTGTTTATGAGGGGAGGTAAAGTATCTAGCAGAGTACAGACCAAAACACTCACACTAGAGATGGATGGAAAGAGCGCGCACTTGACGGCGCCGCAATCAGGCAGCGTTGGTTCCGGCACAGAAGCTCCCAGCTGGTTGGATCAACTTTAATGGCAATAAATGCCCGAGTGAATGCGTGTGCTCGATGCGTACGCCAAATGAAAAATCAAATTCAGGCGATTCGCAAATTGTGACTGTGTGATGAGGTTTTGATAGGTGTTATAGTGATTTTTAGTTTGTCAACATTGAAAATTTGGGACGCGTATTGTTTTGTTCTGGCTGGGAAATGTCATTTTCAATGAAAAATGACATTCTATTTTTACCTTAATACACCTGAAAATGTAATCGGGCGAGGAAACGATTATGGAGATTTTGTTCTAAATCTCATGGATTTCTTCGCCATTATAGCATGTGACAGTGTTTTGGTGATCGCTATTATAAGCAAATTTATTGATGTTCTTGTTAGTATCATCACAAAACTTCAAATAAAATTAGCAAAATCGTATGACAAAAAAACTCATGGCTGCATGATGGTTTCATAACGATAAGAAAGTTCATGATAGTTCGTGTCTTCTCATGATAGTGAGATGGCCTGTTTTTTCATTGTCGTATGATGGCTGTGAGATCTACCAGCTCTGGTTATGACTTGCTACAGCGTTTATTCTCTTTTTCCTAAGACAGACATCAGAATCAATGTTCCCAATATGGGTTTATCGAATAGAATCTTCAGCCCAAATCGCAAATTTAAGTGTTCTTTTTGGCACGACCATCTCCGATTAGAATGAAACTTTTCACATGTATTGATTTTTGCGTATGATGGCATTTGCCATTGAAAAAAAGTTAATCCTGTTGACTAACTTTTCATAAGGGCGTATGAAAATTTTGGCGCATTTTTTTTTTTAAATTCGTTACTTCGTATCGCTTTATTGGATCGAGTTGCCGTCTTAGACAAAGTTGTAGGAAATGCAATGTTTTTTTCAGGGGAAAAACACTGCATTAACAAAATGTAGTTTCTTTTGAATCTAGTTCGTTTCTTTGGCAGGCTCTTGAGCTTAGCGGAGCCGAAGAAGAAAAAAAATCAGTAAATTTGTATATAAAACACTAAATATTAATTTTCACATACGACCTTTTTTTTTTAAAAAGATAGCTGAAGTTATGCGTCAAAATTTTAAGAAGAGTGTTAGACGGTAATTTCTTCCGACTTAAAAAAAAAAAAATCGGTGAACTTTTATAAATTTTTAAATCTCTATCAAATTGAACTGTTTTTGGTTAAACGATACAAAAAATAGATTCTACGCTTCATTTTCAACAAATAATTTGAAAAAAATAGTTTTCCTGAGCACTTCGATTCTCAAGTTATTGCGAATTAAAATAAAGTGATAATATTTCTACATTTTTTGTCATTTTCGAAAGCTAGTCGAGATATCTAGCAACTAAATAAATGTTTCTACATTGGAAATGAAAAACAAAACAATAATTCATTCTAAGACACAGGGGATGACAGACTTTTCCGTTTTTTTAACTGTAAAATAAAAACAAACAAAAAATAGTTTGATGCCGAATGAGAATTTTGCTTCTCTTTGTGGGTTTAAAGACAGGCATGATGTATATATTTAATGGCATTTTTTACCACGTTTCACAGGAAAGGACCCTGTTATGCGATAGGAGGTACTCCTATTACAATAACAACAACAGCTAGTTAAGCAAAACAATACGAGCATCCTACAACAAACGCAAGTAATCGCAAAGAGGAACTTCAAGTCAAAATTACATTTTGTTGCGTTTCTACGGAAGAATATAAAGAAGCTGAAAAGATTTTTGAAACTTTTTCCAAGAAAGCAATGCCAATTCCTGGGACTCTGAAAGACCATTCTGATATTCCAATACCGAGTAACTAAGTCGCAATTATTTTCGCTAATTCCAAGGATAAACCTAAAATAGTTAATGTATTTAAGTAACCAAGCCAAAAAAGGCACATGCCAGTAAGGTTAACTTAATACTGTGTTTGTTTTGTTACAAGCTGTGTTTAAAAATAAAGCATGAATCGATAATTAGGTGAAGTAAGATTAAGTTGCCTTAGCTGTTTAAAAGTGAGTGTATATATGGATGATAAGGAGTGCTTGGATTTGCATGGATCTACATGAGTGCAATCCTAAGGACGCCGCGGGTAATCGGTCCCAAAAGCTAACGTTAGTTAACTAGTAATAAGTTAAATTAAGCAAAACGTAATATTCAAAAGGAGTTGTACTGAAATCAAATGAAAAATCTTTGAAATACACCACAATGTGAAATATTACTAGCCTATAATACTGTTGCATTTCTCCCAAAATTTATCTTATACGCTTACAGGATCGACAAAATCAACTTTATTTTTTTTAAAGAAACAGGTAAGTCTGACAGCCGGGATTAAAAATTAAATGTTCTTTATGACAAATTTTTGAATAAATATATTATTGCAGGGTATTCAGACTTTCTGAATTTTTGAAAAAAAAAAAAATATCCAAGCTTTGCGCCCTTATGAAAAATTAGTCTAGCAATTTTTACTTGTTGCACAGGCAAATGCCTCTTTAGGCAGAACTCAATAATGTGCAAAGTATGATTCCAATCGGAGATGGTCGTGCCAATCCGATTTGCTATTTGGGGTGGAAATGCTCCGAACAGATTGTTTATCTGTCAATTCTGTCAATTCTGTAGAATTTGGAAATTCTGTATATTCTGCAGTAAATTCCTTTAAATTCTGCTGTCAAATTCGTTGATTCTGAAAATTCTGCAGTCAAGTCTGTTAGTTCTGCTGTAAATTCTGTTAGTTCTACTGTCAACAAAGCAAATTCTTCTGTAAATCCTGCAACTTTTGCTGTAAATTCTATGAATCCTGTTGTAAATTCTGCAATTTATTCTATAAATTTTGCTGATAAGTCTGTTAGTTCTGTAAATTCTGTTGTCAATTTTATTAATACTGTTACTGATGCTTTCATTTTTTAAACTCTGCTGAAAATTCTGAGAATACCACTGTAAATTCTGTAAGTTCTGCTGTTAATTACGTAAATTCTGCTGCAAATCCTGCTGTCAGTTATGTAAATTCATTTTATAATTTTTGTGATTAATGAAAATTTTGACATAAATTCTGTGAGCTTGGCTGTAAATTCTGCTGTAAATGCTACTGTAAGATCTACTTTTAATTCTGCTGTAAATTCTGCAGTAATTTCTGCTGGAAATTCTGTGAATGATGCTGTCAGTTCTTCAGTAAATTAAGTAAATTCTGTAAACCCCTCTGTAACTTTTGCAAACTCTGCAGTTCTGTAAATTCTGTAAATTCTTTAAATTCTTTAAATTCTATAAATTCTGTAAATTCTGTAAAATCTGTAAATTCCGAAAATTCTGTAGATTCTTGAAATTCTGTTTATTCTAAAAGTTCTGTGAATTCTTTAAATTCTTTAAATTCTGTAAATTCAATAAATTCTGTCAATTCTGTCAATTCTGTCAATTTTGTCAATTCTGTCAATTCTGTAAATTCTGTTAATTCTGTAAATTCTGTAAATTCTGTAAGTTCTAAAAATTCTGTAAATTCTGTAAATTCTTTAAATTCTATAAATTCTATAAATTCTGTAAATTCTGTAAATTCTGTAAATTCTGTAAATTCTGTAAATTCTGTAAATTCTGTAAATTCTGTAAGTTCTAAGAATTCTGTAAATTCTGTAAATTCTATAAATTCTATAAATTCTGTAAATTCTGTAAATTCTGTCAATTCTGTAAAATCTGTAAATTCTGTAAATTCTGTAAACTCTGTTAATTCTGTAAATTCTGTAAATTCAGAAAATTCTGTAGATTCTTGAAATTATGTTTATTCTAAAAGTTCTGTAAATTCTGTAAACTCAATAAATTCTGTAAATTCTGTTAATTCTGTAAACTCTGTAAATTTTGTAAATTCTGTAAATTCTGCTGACAATTCTTTAAATTATGCTGAAACTTTTGTAATTTCTGTTGAAATCCTGTAAGTTCTGTAAAGTTAGTAAGTTTTGGTAGAAATTCTATCCAGTCTGCTATAAATTTGGCAAATATTTCTGTCAATTCTATAAAGTTTGCTATAATTTCTGCAATTTTTGCTGAAAAGTCTGTTAATTATATGAATCCTGTTGTTTGTTCTGCAGTTTATTCTGTAAATTCTGCTCTTAATTCTGTAAATTCTTTAAATTCTGTAAAATTTGTAAATTCTGCTGTAAATTCTGTAAATTCCGCTGTCAATTCTGTAAACTCTGCTGTAAATTCTGTCAATTTTTTTATTACTGTAACTTCTGTTTAAAAGTTTGTAAATTCTGCTTTTATTTCTGTAAATATCGCTGAAAATTCGGTAAATTCTTCTGTAGATAATGTAAATTCCTTAAAATCTGCTGTAACTTCTGTAAATTCTGCTGTATATTTTGCTGTAAATTCTGTAAATTATGTCAATTCTGTAAATTCTGCTCTAAGTTGTATAAATTCGTTTGTACATTCTGCCAATTCAGCTGTAAATTCTGTAACGTTTTTTAGTTCGGCTGTCAATTCTGCAATTTTTGTAATTTTTTCTATAAATTCTGTTAATTCTGTTGTTTATTCTGCTGTTAATTCTGCAGTAAATTCTGCTGTAAGTTCTGCTGTAAATTCCTCTGTTGATTCTGCTGTAAATTCTACTGCAAATTCTGCAGTAAATTCTGCAAATTTTGAATCAGTTCTATAAATTCTGTTAATTCTGCAGTAAATTATATAAATTCGGCTGTAAATTCTTTAAATTCTGTAAATTGTGCTGTAAATTCTATTGAAATCATTGTAAATTATACTGTAAATTCTCTAAAAACTGTACATGCTGTTGTAAGTTCTGAAGATTCTGTAAGATCTTCTGTAACTTTTGTAAACTCGGTAAATTATGTTAATTCTGTAAATTCTGCTATCAGTTGTGTAAATTCGTTTGAACATTCGTCCAATTCAGCTGTAAATTCTGTCAAGTCTTTTAGTTCAGCTGTCAATTCTGCAATTCCTGTAAATTTGTCTATTTATTCTGTGAAATCTGCTGTAAATTCTGCAGTAAAATCTGCAAATTGCAAGCTCTGAAGATTCTGTAAATTCTGCTGTAATTGCTGTAAATTATATAAAAAACAGCTGTACATTCTGAAAATTCCACAGTAAGTTCTGTAAAATCTGACATAAATTCTGCAAATTCTGTAAATTTTACTGTTACTTCTATAAAATCTGCTGCAAATTCTGTAAGTTCTGCTCTTAACTCTGTAAATTCTGTAAGTTCTGCTCTGAACTCTGTAAATCCTGTAAACTTGGTATATTCTGGATGTTCTGCTGTAAGCTATGTTTATTTTGCTGCAAATCCTGTAAATTCAGTAAATTCTGCTGTTAAATTCTGTAAGTTCTGTTCATTTTGCTACTGTTAGTTCTGTAAAGAATTGTGTTTACATCAGAATGTACAGAAAATACAGCAGAATTTTAAAAAAAAATACAGCAAAATGTAAATAATTTACAGAATTTACAGAAATTACAACAGAATTTACGGAATTAACTGAATTTATACCACTAATTACAAAATTTATAGCAGAATTTCCTGATTTGACAACAGAATTTACAGAATTAACAGCATAATATACAGAACTTGCAGAGTTCACAGAATTTACAGCAAAATTAACAGAATTTACAGCAGAATTTAAATTCGATCGATTTTGGTCGATTTTGATACAAGACTCCTCACATAATATGACTGAAACGAGCGCACCGCCAGTAGAAGCTTCGCGTAATTAATAAAATGCCCCAAAAGCAACAACCACGCGCCCAGTTATGTACGGATTAACGGCGCTCAAAAGAGTACGCAATTACGCCCCAAAGGAGTAAGATTGCGATCACCAGTCGCATCATCATCATCATCATCATCAGCATCTACGCCAACGCGCGTTCGCACCAGCAACTGGAACCAATTGGGCAAGACTATGGCAGTCGTCGTCGTCGTCGTCGTCGTCATCATCATCGTAACAGGGACATTAACCTCTTTACAGGATAAAGAGAAGGTGGGGCAGGCTGCTGCAGGCTGCACAGCTCCAGCAAGGACCCAGCTGTGACTTGTCTACCGAGTAGAAGGGAGAGCGCGCGGTTATGATTATTATGGTACTATAGTCAGAGCGACGCGGGTACAGTGCCAGTCAACAAATGAGGAATCATAAGAAAACAAGTTTTGCTTCTCGATGGCTTGTGGGAGAAAACTTTTCCCCATCAAAAGGGGGATAGATGGAGTCGAGCAGATTCCCTCTGTCGCGCTGCTTTTGTGGTGTCTTGTATGTTAGGCAAATGGCAAATTATTATTACTTTCGTTGAAAATAGACGTCGGTTCTAGAGGGGGGTTTTTGCTTTGGGGTAGATTTGCTGGTAGATAATGCAGGATATTTGGTTGCATATGTCGCAAGATTTATAGAAATTGGTTGCCATATTTTTGGAGCTTGAAAGTATTCTTTACCTTGTCATATAAGGATTCTGCTCCTGAATTACTTTACTTAAAACGAAACGTTCCGATCCTTCCACAGTACACACTTGCGGTAACATTCTTCGACATTCAAAAGAATTCAATCCTCAAACAAACCGTAATGAATCCAATTGCGTATCCACAATCTCTTGAGCAACTACACACTTTTCCTTTCCCCCAACTCTTCATTCTACCACGTGTCCGAAAATTCCAACTACAACCATTTCAAACCCTTGGAAATCGGCTATTGATCTAGCTCAAAAAACTAACTCGATTCCGGTGCTCATGTTCATTTCAGCTCGCTTTGTCTCACCACAAATCGATCAATTTACCGTCAATTGGTTCCGATCGGATAACTGATTTTGCCTTCTGGCCCAATTACAGCAAACAGCGCACGAGGCAGCCCGGTCCCGGCCATTAGTGCTCCACACACTCCATCGAGACGATGCACACCGAAATCAAGACAAATTGCTTGAAATTAGCTCCGCAACTCTTAAGTGCGTTTTCTGCGTCGTTCTGTTTATGCATCGCTGCCTGCCGCCGTCGTCGTCATCCCGTTCTTCCGCAGTTCCACGAATCCAGCAGAATTGATGTAACTGGGGCACTCTTATCTGGTTCAATTTATTTCGTTTTGGGACCGGGGAGAGCGCTCACTCTTCGTAAATAAATGTATTTCGAAAGAGTTCTTTTTTCCCTAGAACTACCAAGGCTTGAAGTTAAATCGCTACTAATAAAAATCATGATTACAGCAATCAAGCTTCTTCACTTTGGAACGTCGACGACCCTCTCGAAAGCCGCTACCGCCATTGCGACCACGAGGGAGGAGCAGGGGACTGTCGTAAACAGCAATTGAAGGGAATTTCGGTCGATTCGATTCAATTTAAAACCCTGGAGAGCCGGGAGTGGAGAAGACCCTCGGAAATTGATTGCTACCATTTTGGGCCCGGCGTTCTCCCAGTCAGTTTGTTTGTTTATCGTTGTTAAAGTGACACAACCGGATTGTGTGTCATACCGAAGAAAATCAATTATGATAAATTTTCGCAACAATTCTTCCAAACAGTAGAACGCGCTAACAAGATCCACTGGTCGTTCCCTTGTGCTTTGTTTCGGCCGTTCGTTTTCCAGGGGGAGGAGTTTCGCGGCGTGTTTTCAAAGAAAGCAAAAAAAAAAGAGACAGAGAAAAAGACGGCCAATAAACGAAAAAGCAAAAAAAACAGGGCGGCTGCAAATAATAACAACAACTGCGATGATGAGTAGCAGGCCTAGTGTGGAAGCATTCATGGGCACCGCCGGGGAGACCAGAGCAAGAGTCATAATTTGCATAACTTGCTTATTCGTACCCGGCACTCTCTCGCTCTCTATCCCGGCTTCGGTTTTACCGCTATAGTCTTCTTGTTGGGTGCGCTCTGTCGCGATGTGATGATGAGTGCTGATGGAGCGTCTTCGTTTTTATTTTTTTGCTCTGTTTGGATTTTTGTGTTGTTCTTTGTGATTGAAGTAGGTTGAGAATTGTTGGGCGGTGTGTTGTTGGCAATTGGCTCTTTTGGGTGTGCTAAAAGTTGTTAAATATGCAAAAATGCCTAATTTAGAGCTTGTTGGAAAGTTGTAGAGTTTTGTGTCAAGTTTTCTCGAAAATATTGAAGAACTAGGTGCGATATTTGAATCTTGGAGACAAGTTGTACATTCATGGCTGATAGTCTGATTGGTTTGGTATACTTTTATGCTTCAATCCGAAACCCCCCGAGATCTTTATCGCAGATAAAATGACGATAGGGACAGTTTTTTAATTCTCATCTAAGAAAGCGAACTTCATATGAGATTGATTTTTTAACGACTGTTAGTGTGCCCTAGGGTGATATACGAAACCATACTGTCCGTTCAGAGTTCTGGAGCCATCAGGTGTTTAACAAAATTCCAGCTAGGTTCCCGGAAAGCTTCAAAAATATTGTACCATTTGTTTGTAAGAAAATCGTGCGGAAGTTGGTGTGTTAGCGGCCACAGTTGTTGCTTTCGGTGTTGGTTCTTGAAGGTTGAGTTTGAGTAAATCAACTCTTCATATAAAACGCAAAGAGTTTATTTATCTGATCTAAAATGCTTTAAATAATGTTTGAAATTTGTATTTTATTCTTAAGATAAGTCGAAAGATTTCCAACAGAATCCAACAGCACGTTTCATAATACTGGAACGGGAAGGGCCTTAGCGCAACAAGTTTTTGAGAGTTTGCAATGCTGAAGTCTTGATGGTATCATCAGTGGCAAGTGTTATGGCACTATGAGTGTAAACTCTGGTTAAGAAAATGACGCTGCTGTTATCGGAATGATCGAATGATTGGAAGAAAGATACTAGATTTTCCTTGCAGACACCACATTTTGAGTTAGTCCATATGACAGCTTACAAAGCGTGTCAAGCAAAAACTTCTTGACGAAACACCGTGTCCATGTCATTCCGGAATTAATGGAAAAGATTGGACAAGAGCGATGTTCGTGGTTCTCATGAAAATAACTCATTGATTGTTCGTGTATGAAAAATATGTCTCTATTTTTTCTCGTCTTTTAAAATTACCTACGGTCGAGCGGAAAAGACAAATCTCGTTGCATTTTGCAAGCTGCAATGCTGCTGTGAACATTCATTCGTAAAGAGTGATCAAAACATCTTGAACATACACTTATGTGCGTAGGAGATAGCGATCCAGTTCAATTATGGCGTCCTGGGGCGCTACATCGTGCCAGATGGATGGCTAAAGTCCTACACGGTCTCAAATATACCTTACTCGACAGCAATTTATGGAATCATATTCAAAGAAAAAAATAATGAATTTTAACAGGCGCGTAAAATTTTCCCTCGTTTAATTCCAAGCTAAAGGAGGCGTAAACAACGAACTTGTTTGCAATCTTTCATGCGCCATACAACAATGTTTGCAATCTTTCCTACAACAGGCTAGGTTCAGGCGTTATCTGATTTAAATTTACATAAAATATCCCATTATTTTTTACCAAATCTAGGATTCCCTTTAAGTGCATTAGATAAAGCAGAAAATTCAATGTTTCTTTTTACCTGTGTAGGGAGTGTGTTGGATTTTGTTGATTTAGGTAACTGTCTCGATCGATTCCTCAAAATCTGGCAATGCTTCTGTGGAATCAACTTACCTGTACTTGTTTGTTGAATGATTTGAGCCCAGCAAATTCAGGTTAGTAAATGTATTAGCGTCTCCTATTGTAGTCAACAAACGCGTCAGTTTTCCTATTCGTAGAACGTGGGTTCGATTCATGATACAGTCGAGAGTCTTTTTTGGTGGGAAATTCGTTGGACTGCCCTGAAGCATACAAGCATCATTGTCCTTGCCACACACTAAACGGTTGGATAATTTGAGATGACAAACAAAGCCCGCAATTAAGAACTGTGCTTCAAACAATTTAAAAGCGTTTAAAGCCGAGTAGAAGAAAAAGAATACACAGCTTTATTGAAAATCCAACGACTTATTCCAAACAGTCATGTTCACACATCTACATTGTGGGGGTTTGGGGCTCATGAAAAATAAGCTCCGCATGAATGCCACCATGAATATTTGAAGATGTTTTGTGGCCGTAGAGGTGTTGATTTGAGTAACTTTCTCGATCGATTCTTCAAATACTGGCAATAATTTTGAACTTATTTGGTGATTTATTTGAGCCCTGAATAGTTTCATTAGGGCGTCATAGCGTAGTCTAAAAACACGTCGGTTTTCAAATGTGGAAGTCAAGGATTCGATACAGTCGAATGCCTTTTTGGGTGAGAAAGCCATTCGACTGCTTTGGAGCATTATTGTATCATTGTGCTGGTCAAACAGTCAACGATTGGATGACTTAGAATGGTGAAGGAATCCCTCAATTAAGAAGAGTGGAAATGCTTAAAAAACACTAAAAGGAGTGATAGGCAAAGCTTCCTAATTTATTTAGAGCCAAGTTGAACTGGAAGAAGCTCTATTCAATGTCTAACGACTCATTTCAAGCTGACGTGTTCAAATAGATACGTTTGAAGATGTCTTAATGATAAATAAGCTCCGCATGAATCTCATCATTTATAATATGCATTTTTGAAGATAATTACAGCTTAAGAATCAAAAACAAGTTTTAATTTGCATGTCATCACAGTCACGCAAAAAAAAACAAAAAGACCAAAGCCTGATTTTCATACGAAATGGTAGTATTTGGGGGTTTGTCTTTCATTTTTCCGTGAACCAATTGAGCTGAAATTTCGGCTGTAGTCTAAAAGTGACCTGAATATGTGTTCATCTGTATTTCATCCATACATTTTTATTCACCAGTTTAAAACTTTCAGACACTGCTAACGATAAAACAGTAAGACCGCCTTTCGATTTCAATACTAAAATACAAGGATCTGTAGATTTTGATATTTAAGGTACGAGTCATTTTAACCTCATTATACTATGGATCGTAAATCAAATTCATCAACATGGTCTGAACTATGGAATTCAAAAAGTGGTCGTATTGTATTGTCGTTAGCGGCGTTTGTAACGTTTAGAGTGGTGCCTGAAAATTATGAATGTGTGACAGTCAGGCTATAGCAAATATAACGGCTAAATTATTTCACGGGAAAATCAATAATTGCGGACTTGTTATTTATTTTGTATGAAAATAGGGCTAAGGTTTTATTATATTTTCCGTCACTGCATATGGATTATAGCCAAAATACATGCTTTTTAAATTGGAAGGGTCTCACCAAACTTGGGACAGCAGGGAAGCACACTGAGATTCTATTCAACGGCAACATCCACGGCGTTATCGCAAATGAACAACAAATAGTTATTGGTAAATTAATCCAACTCGAGTAGAACGAATTATGTGAAGCTTTAGTTTCATGATGTGCTTCTGCAGCATGCTACAATTCTTCCAGTAAAATTTTTAATTTATGTGGAGTTATAAACCGTCATCTTAAATTACCAGCAGTTCAACAAACTATCCCAAAAGGTCATTACTCTGTTTTAAAGCCACATTGCATAAACCCAACTGCAAAGAGTACTACTCATTCCAGAAGGAAGCTGTAGGGAGGAATTCAGTTATGCGACCATGAATAGCACTCGCCAATCAAATCCAGTACGATTTCGCCCAGTCAGAGTGCGTCATAAACTTCAGTTCACCGGTTACCCCGTGCAAATGGCGTCATCAAAAGTAAACTTACAAATCGTTCTGGCATTAAAAAACGATCTCCCATCCCGTGCTTCCTATTCCGTTCCCCTTTTCATCATTTGACGACATCCGGTTCGTTTCGGACGGCTGAGGAATAACCGGTAGCAGAACTTACGTGTTTCTCACTGTTCATACATGTTCTGACACACCCGGGCTCTGTTCGGAACAAATAGTGCAGTTTGCAAAATCTTGGCCGAAACTGAAACTAATAAAAACCAAACGACTCCATGGCACTGCATTCAGCACGGATTACGTTTGCTTTTGCGAGGCCATTCTCGGAGCTGTAAAATTCCTATTAAAAATAATAACACTAATGGCTATCATAACCACCCACCGGAGGGAGACACGGATGATAATGACGGCGATAATAATAATAATATCCACGGCCGGGAAGTTTGATTCGGATTAACATTTTATTTCTCGAAAAAATGTGATTGAATTCCTATGGCGATGGGCCGGAAGTGCCTCCATCTCTATTTGTTTTCATAAATTAATGAGAGTGCACATCAAACCACACACGCCACAGATAGTCCGTCAAATGCAGTCCAGGGTTCGGGACGATCCAAAAAACGCATTCAGTCCTGTGTGATGTGCTCAGCTGTAGAAGAAAGCTCTGTAATCCTTTTGCTGAATGCGAAAGGCGTAGGGTCGTTTTTCCGGGCTAATCCGGACTCTTTGCAGACCAAGTGCAATTTCCGTTTTGTCCGTACAGATGGATGAAGACATGAAGCAAGCGCTCTTTCAGAACCAGCGAGGCTGACTTTGCGCTGTGTGTATGGCTAAAAGCTTGTTGTATTTTCATGTAAATTTATTTGGGACAGCTTTCCAACGGGAGTTGGGGGATTTTTTTAGGGAGCGCTGGAAGATGGAACTATTTTGAAGATTAAAATATATTAAATTTCCACCGACACGTCCGTACGTATGTTGGCCTGCGACCAGGTGCTGGGAAATATTTGGTCTAGAATGAATTCTGAGAGGTCGTATTCCTCAAAGCGAATTGTAATGGCATTATGAACTTGCTGAGAAACGAAAAGCGATAAAAGAAATCATCAGTTTAAAAAGGGTTGGCAATATGTCAGAATCCCATTGTTTGACACAGAAACGATTTGGGCTTAAATTTTTTTTTCAAATCACTCATAACATTATCAAGTATACGAGTACTTCGTACATTTTTATTTACGACTACGAAAATATTTATGTTTGCTGTTCCAAAACAAACGAAACATGTTCAGAAGTGAGATAATTTTCTAATGAGTCTCGGCGCACAAATAGCCGTATCAATTTAACTAAAGAACATTATGAATAATTCGTGGGTAAACGGAATTGAACGCATCGACATTTGAACACACAAAATCTAGCTTTTGTTTGAGCGGCCAGCTGAGAACCCTCGAAAACTATTCCAATCCTTCCTCACAGCCTCCTTCTTTGGTCACTTCCAACAATGTTTCAAAATTAATAAATCACCTACAATCTCCGTCAACTGCATGCTTCCCATTTCCGTCCGCTGTGTACACACTTTGTAAAACAATTTAATATCGCACGCTTATCCCGAAAATGGATAAACAAATCTTGAAGCTCGCACCAAGCACCATCTGATCCAACCTCTCCATCCATTCCCCCCCACCTCATTTCATAAACCCAGAAAACCACATAACCATCGTTAGACTGCTTAAAAATTCCGACCCAAGAGGCGTCCCAACTTCCCTTTTTAGGGTGCCACTCATATGGTTGCAGCTACATTCCCAAGCCCTGTGTACGTTTACGAACGCTTCCATGTCTCTCCGCAAAGGAGAACGGCGATGGAAGAAAAAATCCCATGCTATCACTACCCAACCAGCCAGCCTGCCGGCACACCTGTGATTCTGTAGAGTCTCATAACTAGCCAAGACCGCTGCTGCTGCTGCTGCTGGTTCCGATCTTCATTGTAAATTCGTCTGAGTTGCACACATAAAGCTCTTGCTCTAGGTACCGTTTGGCCTTATGGTTCGCCCAGAGTATGTGCCAGACTACGTCGTCGTTGTCGTTGAAGTAGGAGTCGGAGGTATGGAATGGGCGAGATGGCGGTGGAAGCCAGAAAGTATTAAAATGAGAAAGGACTCATATCTCGAGTGCAGACGTTTTCGACGGTGTGCTGCTGCCTTCTGCACTTCCGAGTTTTGTTTTTTGTCCTGTGAGGTGCGCACATACGTGCATACGTGGCTTGTTGGTTGACAGGGAGGGTGTATGCAAATTGTGGCAAACCAACAGTTCGCTTTAGCTTCTGCCACCGGGCCCCATCGTTTGCTTTGACTTTTATGATGATCGTCGAGAGTTTCGTCTTTTCTCGTTGTGTGATTGGCGTTGATCCGCCGCATCAATCGTCTGGCCATCGTCTATTGTATATCGGTCCCGGTTGGCAAATAATGACCGAAATCCCATTTTCGACGGTCCTTCATTGTTGAGCTATTCTTGGTTGGACAGAGAAACTCCATATCCATGGAAAGTCAAAGGAGAATTAATCCATACGGATGACTTTTGCCGTTCCAACTGCAATTCTCCCAATCTTCGGGGAACCCTTATGCCATTCACATGTCGATGTCATTTTAGAGATCGTCTTCATTCGCACATACGTCGGTGGTGCCATTGTTTGGAAAGAAAACAGGTCTGTGTTTCTTTTCCGCCTGCCATGGGAAGGAAATTTTCCAATTTTCATCCCGGTATAAGCACACACACCAACACCAGACTAATATCGTTCCTTCTGGAGAAAACTGTCTGTCGGACGTGGATGTGTGCGGAACCGGAACCGGATCCCTCTGTTCGTGTCAAATTATGATGTCAGGAAAGCAATCCGTCTTTGAAAGGCTCCTACTAATAGAGTAAAAAAAAATCATCTCCAGTCCGAAGGTGGGAAACTTGTTGCACAAGTAATTTTCCAACTTTAACAGCTTTTCCAATTGAATTCCTTTGTCTACTCCGAACACCCACACACTTGTCGAACTCAATCTAAATGCAAATGCCAGGGGTTTCGTTCGGTTAAATAGTTATTTGTCCCCGGCGACGACGGTTGAGAAGGCCCAAAGTGATTCTTTTTGGGGCGAACAAAAAAAAAGTCCCATCAAGGCTTTTAATTCACGACATCTGTCCCACAGCGCATTTGGGGTGGGAAGTTCGGGTCACCAAGAATTCACTGAACCAAACTCGTTAAAAATTTGCAAAATATTTAAATATCGGAATCTATGACGATTTGAAATGTCGGTTCCGATGTCGACAGGGGTGCACGGAATTAGCCACGTGCAAGGATGTGACAGGGTGGTGTCGGTTCACGTTCTCGAACGGTTCGGATTGGTTGCGGGGAAATTTAGAAGCACGTGGAACATTCGAATGCAAATGGCTGAGGACGAAATCCAGCACGCTTTTCGACTTAATGAAAGAAAATCTCAAGGCGTCCCAAATGCAAATTGGAAGGTAACGTTACTTTCTGAGAACGATGAAAATGGTTGAGATTTTGTTTCAATTGCAAATCGGGGTTTTTTTTTAGAATCTATTCAATGTTGTCAAATGAGACTGTGAGTTTGCAAGTTTTCCGATGTGATTTTTGAATAATGTCTGCATTGAAAGTAGACAGACTTTGGAAGAAACTGAAAAAAAGTGAAAAATACATTCATGAAGCAAATTTTCCTCATATCTTACATATTTTGAGAACTTTACTAGGCTTCCACACCCTGACGGGCGGCATTATGGCAGTTAGCCGGAACCATGGTCATAGCCGTAGAAAAGGGCAAGGTTGGGTAATTTTTCTGCTCCTTCTTCACTTTTTCCATCAGCTGCTTCTCAGGTTTTCCTCAAAATTTTTGAAACATATCCTGCGTTTGGAAATGGTACAGAACTTTCGATTAGCCGATTAGCGTTCTTGGGTACTACAGTAATGTTCAACCGGTCCATTTCTTCCAATGACCTTTATACCACATCCTCTCTTACATGGTGCTGCCAGATGAAGGCGATCACTTCTGGCAGAAACTTGGTACTGGAAATCGCAGCAAGTCTCGAAGAAAAAACGGAGGCTTCAACATCCATTTTTCACAGGAGAACCATATTTGGGAACTAGATGTAGGAGAAACACTTTACCTCGCTGCCCACCTCCTTGGTGGGGGACGTGAAATATCCGGTCCCCTGCCAGTCATTACCGTTCATGGTCAGATATGTATCATCGTCCATCACCACCACCACATCGTGCTTCACCGGGAACATTTTCTTGGCCATTGTCTTCAACCGCTGCTTTTAGGTAGGGGCCTGCTGCTCCGAAACGGCCGGCTTGGACCTGTGCTTCTGTATGACGAGGTCCATGGATTGGATGTACTTTTGGTGGTTTATCCAGTTGCACCAACCTCTCGGCTGTTGGCTGTTTTTCCTTCGTCCAGTAAGGCGATGATTTTGTAGATGCCAAAGCTGTTGTTATCCCATTAACAAGAAGTACCCTAGTATGGTTGATTTTTTTGCACTGAGGTGCAGGAGGTAGTAAGAACGTACCACCGAACGGAGGATTTTCACTGCTTTCGCCATGGCTTCTCCAAAACAACTCATGCAGACCTTGTTGTCATACACAGAAAAATATAGTGAATTTTAACAGGCGCATACAATTTCCCCTCGTTTATTACCAAGCTAAAGGAGGTGTAAACATTGAAATTGTTTGCAATCTTTTATGCGCCATACAATAATGTTTGCAATCTTCCATACAACAGCCTAGATTCAGGCGTTATCTGGCTTAAATTTACATGAAATATTCCATTATTTTCTGTCAAATCTAGCATTCCCTCTATGTGCATTAGGTAACGCAGAAAATTCAATGTTTCTTTTTATCTGTGTATTATAGCATTTGAATAACTTCTGTCATAAGCTGAATTGAGTACACGATTGTCTGTTTTATATTGCTGCGGAGCATTTCAACTGATGATGAAAGTAAATTTATTTTTCAACTGTCTTCAGTCATTTCGATTTAAATAGCTAGCTTAAAACAAACAAGTCCTAGAAGGATCCAATGACGTTCCATAGGAAATTCATAGGGTTCGAGAAACATCTTTTATTGTTGCCTAGATTTTGCAATTTGAATTCGTTCTCTTACGTTGATTTTAACGGAAAAGACCATTTAAGCCTTAGAAAAGTGTTTTAAAATCTTACCAAAAATGCTGTTGCAGATAATTCCATTTAACGTGTCCTGAAAAACCTGGCATTTATGGTTTTTGGAAGAGAAAAATAGGGGGGTTGGGAGTGGAGAAGGGTTATGAGAAAGGGGGGGGGTGTTAGAAAAATTAGAAAAAAATAATATATGTGTTGAAATTGATTGTTGAGATGCATGGGTGTTTGGGGGGGGGGGGGCGTGGGAAAGGGAGGGGGGGGCGGGGGGGGGTGGGGGCGGGAGAGCGGGGGTGGGGGGGGGGGGTGATGAGCGAGAGAGAAGTAGTGGGGTAGTAGTGGGAGTGAAAGATTAAACCCAAAAGTTGAAAAGGTTGCAAAAAACGCCATTGCAGTTTTTACAATCATATCTTGAGAAATCTGCATGATTCAGAAAAGGCACTTTTGCCCATCATGATCCACAAATGGTTTTATGGTATAAACGAAGCCATGCAAGTGTGTGCAAGCTGTTGGCAACACACAGATTCCTCGAAACAAATTTAGCGCTGTGTGCTTAGTGCCTCGACAGTCTCAAGCAACCGTTGGTTCAATATGGGTGAGACAATACCACAAAATGCCGCAACGCTATTGGCCACTGTTGTAATTCCGCAGTCAAGTGTTCTATTTTTATTTTCACTCGTCATCGCACTCCCATCTCCCTCTCTACAAGTGTGCCCTTCTTGATCACCACGCGAAGCCATGCAAGTGTGTACGAGCGACATTTGCTTTGCTGCTTTACCACTGAGTGCCTCGACAATCGAAGCAACTGTAGGGCTTTTATTCCTTTTACTTCAACTTGTTAAAGTGGCTGAATGGTTACTATCTAGAGCCGCGACGCTGGCGGCTACGGTTCGAATCTAATTTGCGACTTTTTGTTTTTTGTCAGCCCGGACTCCAATCTTATAATCAACAACTAATACACTGCACAACCCACGCACACATCCATTTTTTCAAAGCAAATTGACGTGATGCTTTTTTGCCCACGACCAATGTTGCATTTTTTCTCCAAGTTACGATCCATTACGAAAAATGAAACAAAATCATTCGAAATTGCATTACAATCTTGCTTTTTTATTTTGGGTGTAGAGAAAACGATGAAAAAAGAGAATAAATATTTGGTGAAAAAAGGGGTGTAAATATGGGACGGGGGTTTTTTTGTTGTATAAGTTTTGGGGGGGAGTTTGGGTAAGGGGGGGGGTGTGGAAACGAAAAAAGAGTAACAACTATTGGGTTTTTTTTGGGTTTTTTTTGTTCTGGGTGGGGAGAAAACGATGAAAAAAAGATGAAATAAAAAATTTATGGTGTTGAGAAAAAACAGGGGGGGTTAGAATATATGGGGCCCCGGGGGTATTTTTTTTTCTCAGTTGTTATACAAAATTTTTATTTTCGGGGGGGGAAATTTTTTGGGGGTTACAAACGGGGGAGAATTAGTAATCAAGCGGGCAGTATTTTGTTTGGAAAAACCTCGAAAAACAAAAAATCGTTAATTGTTAAAAAACAATTATTTTTTTTTTTTTGTTTTTTTTTTTTTTTTTTTGTTTTTGGGGGGTGTTTTGTTTTTTTTTATTTTTTTTTTTTTTTTTTTTGAAAAGTCAGCCGTTTTTCACTTTTACTGAGAATACAATCAGGATTCCTCATGTTTAATGTTTATTTTATGTTCATGTTTAATGATGAAGGATAGGACAAATATGATTCATCTAATCTAATTTTCTTAGAAATTGTTCTCCTGTAATGGTAAATCCCAGTTTTGAAAACTAAAATTGCTTGGCAATTATTGGTTCATCGTGCTGAATAAATAAGGAATAAAGCTAAAACAAACAACAAAAATGAAAGAAAATGTTTACTTACTACATAATTCCTGAACCCCTACATCGATTTCTAAAAGTTGCTCGATGATTGTATTATATGCATTTTGTTCTCTTGCACTTGTTAATTCTTCCCTTTTTATTCAAATTATTCTACGCACGAGCACGGTATGCAAACCAGAAAACAACGCAAAGAAATGATAAGTCAAGGTTTTCAGAGTACTGATGAGTTTAGCAATTTGGATTTTTTTTTTCAACCGACAGTTCAGTACAACACAAAAATACTGAAATTTCGGTATTAGTTTTAATGAAACTTTGTGATGACCCGTTTATTTTCAGAAAAATTCAGTGCTGATTTTCCGTGGTATTATTTTTTTTATAGAAAGCTGATTGTTCAGTAATATAGGTGTTTGACGGTGCAAAACTTAAAAAAAAATACTACTGAACAGGGAAGCAAGGATTGTGTAAGTAGAAACTGCTACATTGCTCATAAATTCGTTCTTGAAAAAGTTTTTAAAAATTTATGAGTGGATAAACAGTGCTTATAATACAGGGTGCGGAAGAGAAAAATGCGAAAATTTATAAACTTCTATATTGAGATCTTCTGTGTAACTGATGAGTTATTTCTGTTCACAGTGTTTGTTTATGTTAACTCTTAGTGCTAGATCAGAACATCGAAATTGTATTTTTTTTTTTAATTTGTGAAAATGTACGCCAAAGAAGTGATTGAGAGTTTGCTGCGTCAAACGTGATCAAATCGGTCCGTACAAAGATTGCTGGCAGCCCGGTACGTTCTATGAGCAAACTTGCAAAGTAAGCCAACATTTCAGAAAAATGCATGCGAAGACGCATCAAAGAAAACATGCACGCAACTTTCAGTTTTACACGCTAAAAAAAGTTTCTCAAATTCAGTTAACAACACTAAACGTAAAGTGATATTACCAGTTGGTTGATATAAAAAAAAAAATTGGTTGAAATCACCATTCTAGTCAGTGATGACAGATTTAAGTTTTTATATTTTGAGTTAAATGTCTTAAATCACTTTTAAATATTTTGACTTGTGCTTGTTTGCTTTTGTCCTGAACAACAATATCGTTAATTTTTAAACATTGAATTGTTTTTTTCTATTTGCTTATTTTGTGAAGAATGTCATAAAAACTCAAAGGTCTATCTTATCAATAATGTTTGCAATAATTAATTAGGATCATTATTATTGAAAACTGGAATATCTAAACCAAATTCGTTAATATTTTAATGGGAAGTCCAAAACAACTCGATTTGGAGTTGCGGCTTGAGTACTTTTGACTTAATTTTTGTTGAAAATTAGAGCACCCGTCGTCACTATAGACAATTTTAAATTTTTTGTTCGTTTTGATCGAGAACGCATTATTTGCTCGTCGCGGTTCTCTACAGGTATCCATCTAGGTACGAGAAAAACGATGTGGCTGTTAACTTATTTACAGCATTCTCACAGCTGGAGCAAACTAAACTCGGTCCTGTTGCTCTCTCAAACGTAAATATTGAGTTATCGCATCTCAAGGAAACGATCACACGATTTTAAATTTTCTACGTATTTCCAAAGGAATGATATTTGTTCGTGTAGTTTAATTTCCTGTGTGAAAAAAATCATCATGTTTTGACATTTTTCAATCCTTATTATTTGATAAATTTCACCCAATTTATTCGATAATTTATTACATAAACTTTTCCCCTTAAAAAATAAAGCAACTAAATACTCCGATTTTTCATGCGATTAGAGTCTCCCAAAAGTTGCCGCCTTCATTAGAAAGTACCACAAGAACAACGACGTGGTGTTTTGGCCAGATCTAGCGTCGGCCCATTGCTCGAATAAAAAGGAATATGGTTTCTCAAGGGAAGTCCTAACTTATGGTTGCTTGGGGTAGTTCATTCTTCAAAAATTTTATTTTAAGAGATAAGAAAAAAATATTCAATATTCAAAAAAAATCTTTTCAATTCAACTCTCCAATTTCAAGATATATAAGGCTCTCAAGAAATCGCAAGTCGAAAATCAGGTTTTCAGTCAAATTTCAAAATTCATCAGTTTTTCAAGTTATCTGTGTTTAATGTTATTTCAAAATATGAACTTTTACTTAATTAAATGCATCTTTAATAAATCAAAACAAATAAATAAACAGATATGAAGAAATATTGAATTTTCTGCGTTATCTAAGGTACATAAAGGGAATGCTAGATTTGGCAGAAAATAATGGGGATATTTCATGTAAATTTAAGCCAGACAAGGCCTGAATCCTGAAAGATTGCAAACATTGTTGTATGGTGCATGAAAGATGGCAAACAATTTCTTTTTTACGCCTCCTTTGGCTTGGAATCAAACCAATGACGTCTTTATAAGGTTTGACCCAGTAGCCACAACAATATTAGTGAAATGAGCAAAATTCGCTCCTACGTCATATTTTTATTCGTTCGCACCGTGATTCTTTATTGTGTGTGCTATAAAACTTAATTTTTCAACCGATTCCAGTCTATCTATGATGGAAAATTGGCTCTATGTCGTACTCGATTGTCTAGTCTCAACGTTTGAAAGTTAATGTGGCAAAAATGCATTTACCTCAGTTAAATTCACTTTAAATGACCCATGTTATCGGAAGGAAATGCTTTTGCTCAATAAATGGCATTTGAATCATGATTATTGCCACAATTCAGCATTTATAATAAACGTTTTAACCGATTTTTTTTTTATCTGAGCCTATGCACGCCCATGGAAAGTTGAATAGTGTTGCGTCATCACTCGTCGGCTGTCGACAATGTTTATATTATTTTTGCTACCAATAAAAGCAAGCAGTGCGTTACTCCAGTCCTTATATAAACGTCATTGGAATTAAACGAGGAGAAATTTTACGCGCTTTTTAAAATTAAAATAATTAAAATTAAAATAAAATTAAAAAAATTCTGTTTAAGGTTAGACCTGCCAACCCCTAAAACGTGTCAATTTTACCTAAACTTCTTTTGAAAAACACTTTTTAAAAGAAAAAAACACTTTAACACTTCACTTTTTCTAAAAAAAATAAAAAACTGAAACACTTTTTTAAACTATCACTGGTTAACGCGAACAAATTCCGTTAAATTCCACTGCAGATAGCTTATTTTTGACATATAGGCCTATTTCGTCTGCGACTTACAGATTTCTTCAGTGTCAACCCAACAAACATCGGTGTTGAATTAGAGCTTGTTCAAACAAATTTGGAGAAGCTATTCAGCTATTCTAGAAGAAACAGATGGATAGCTTCTCCAAATTTGCTTGAACAAGCTCTTATTCAACACCGATGTTTGTTGGGGAGTGCTCGATTTCCATTTTACTCAAAAATGCAATATAGAAAATAAATGCACATCATAGCTTTAATTTACGTCGAACTTGCATGAAGTTTGTACGTATTATCGTTATCAAAATCAAAGACACCGAAAACTTTACCGTTTGTTAAGGGCCAACCTGTTAATTTGAAGAAACAACCTTTAACGTTTATTATTTCCAATTGTAATGCTTCTCAAGGCACGATCTTTTGTTGATTTACTCCTCTTTTCAAGAGGTTATGGGCAACTGACAGTAAAATTCCTTTTTTCGGAACTGGATATGCAATTTGAAAGTTCCGAGTGGAGACATACTACCGACAAACCGACATGAATCACAATAGAACATGTCTTAATAATTCTGTTCTAATCATATTACTGACATCTATCTTCGTGTTCGCTGAGAACGTTTATTGAAGCCACGCACACGCTTGGGAAGTTGATGAGAAGGTTAATGTCTGAGAAATTCTGGACAAATTAATGTTATCTAGATAAAATTGGTTAGGTTTTGACAGATGGGATCGTTGCACATTTGAACCGGTTTTTATGGATTCTTGATCAAAAGTGAAAATTGAGTTTCATGTCGGTTTGTCGGTGGACATACTTGCAATCTATCGGACTGTTGGAAGCCGTGACCATGAACGCACCGATGGATGCTGCTGATCCGGAAAAGTTCCAGATAATGAAAAACCAGGCATCGAACGTATTAGATTCTTTTATTCACGATTGGACCTTATCCGGGAGAAGAATATTACGAAGGAAGTCTGGACCGTGCTGGAGAATGTCCAAGCCGAAAAGTCGATAGGTGGAAGTTACTCAAATTTGGGTAAATCTTGTTGGGATTTAAATGTTGACAAATCAACTACCTCGATTTATAATCTGATGGAAGTTTTTTAATTGTGGAACCATCAAGATTTCCTTGAATTTGAGTGACTCCAGTGTCGGCGAAATCGTGTTAGCCTCAGTTAATTAAACAAAAAAACTCGATGAAGTGTATTGTAGTATATAGAGTATGTGTGAAGAAAATGCTAAGATGCAGTGTACAATTTTAAGAGTATGAATTTACTTTTCAATTTAGGTATAATCATTCGATTTGAGTACAATGCATCTTAGCATCTCCGTCACACATACTCTTTATACTACATTAATGCCACAAACACTGTGTCTGTTTGATATGAGATGCCACCACTACATATGCATTTGGTTTGTCGATAATATCGTTAACACATACTCTATATACTAGAGAAAAGGCTTGTAAGATAGAACACGATCGGGTTTTTGCTCGTAATAATAATTGTATAATTTTTATTTTTTTCGCGGATCCAAAGACATCTTTCGAAAAAAGAACTAAAAGACTCCAGCTTTGCCCAAGGAACTGATTATTTATAGAGATCAAAACAAAAATTATGGCCTATTTTCGATATCCTATTGCTATTTTAATTATGCCAACACTTTCGAACAATGAAACCTAGAAGAGCTAAGTCGAAGAAGTGTATTCACTCCAAAAGCAAATGAAAATTGAAGAATCGTAAAAAAGAGGTTGACACTTGACAGCGCGATAGTGTTGTCGCTGTGAATGTCAAAAGTGGCGATGTTCCATCTTACAAGCGTTCCATCTTACAAGCCTTTCCTCTACATGTATCAAATTGGAAAGTAACAATATCTTAGCATATCAGCAAACATAGTGTTTAAGAAAATGGTGTTTAATGCTCGTGACAATGTCTGATGTGTTAAACTCTAATATCAGCTCAGTCTAGAGAATCATTCATTAAACAACTTTGAAGAATGTCCAAATTTACATCGCACGACGAAAGGTTGTGGTGACAGCTTTGTCGCCCGAGTAGACTTTCTACCTTTTCTTGAGTTATGAAGTTAACTAATTTGCGTCATTTCAAACAACTCAAAACATTTTTCAGCCGCCCTGTCTAATAAACGACAATAAAAGTGATTTACAATCACAAATATCGCATTGTTTACAACCGTAAATTTTATGCCTTTTCGAAAATAATGCATGCCCATATTCAAAATTGCTTCCTCCGAAAAATGCCATTTACGACCGCCGAAGTACCATTTTTTTGCAAAATGCCATGACCCTCCAAATACAGTCGTTAGAAGCCGAAAAATATAGATTTATGATCCGGGTGCATCGAGGAAACCGATAAACTCCGTCTGGTCGAGACCCATTGGTACTAATTTGGTAGGAGTTTTGGGCTCGACGAGCCAAACAAAATGATAAAAGCCTATAAACGGGTCCGAAAAACGGAAAGAAATTTGCAATCCTCCTGCTTCTTGCCTTCTGGGCTAGGCTGTTTTGGTTTTGCGTTATTTCATATTTGTTTTTTCATTTTTCGGTTTATCTTGCCTCCGGCTCTTCGCCGTAAAGACCTTGAAACCCAAATAATGCAAATTCCGTTCCATCTCTAACTCTCGTTGCGGGGCCTACTTTGTTTGATTTATTGCCGGGGTTGTAAAACCGAACTTCTCCCAAATGCGGCCATATAATCAGTAGGCCCTACGGCAGCTACCGGGGCCCAGCGCACCTTCGTCTACCTGATGAATTCCTGTTCCTAATGGCACGGTACTTTTCCTTTTCGTCGATAATTGCTGCGTTGCTACCCGAAATTCGGACCATTGAACCGAACAAATCCAAAATAGATCGGCTGTAATTAGTAATCCTCCCGATCCGGTAGGTGCCGCATGTAAGCCAATCAATTTACAATTGCGTGGCCGTGGAGGCGGAAAATTCAAATGCCACAGTGAAATTGTCCGGAGAGCTGATTGATGTCTGTTTCCCCCCCTCCCCAAGCTCGACGATGCTCGGTGGAAGGTAATCGGAACAGTAAATAGAACTTTAGCCTTAGTTGGAATATTTCGCAACGTGGGGTTTTATGTTTTGTTATTTTGCGAAAAGTTAGAAATCCCGCAAACTTTTTCGCTGCAAACGAAAAGTTCCGCTGCGATTCAAGATGGTGGCGTAAAAAACTAGGAGAGTAAGACTAATTTCGTTTGTTCTGGTAGATGTTTGAATTTGGAATTAGTGAGGGTGGTGGGGTGGTAAAAAGTTGCTCGATTTGGTGGTATTTCGGAAGAAAGGAAAAGTTGCGTTTGTTCCTGTTTATTACTTTTGACGTTGGTCTAATCTGTCAAATCAAGTAAGTAATTTCTTTCCCAGAGAATTCCGATCGAACATACTCGGTATTTTCCGCATCTCTAAACAAACCTAACACTTGTAGTGTTGATATTCCAACCCTCCCTTCCGCCTATGTTCATTCTAACATTGTCAACAACAGCGGTTATTAGTTGTCACCGAGATGCCTGTTTGCAGAAAAAAAAAAAAGACAACAACAACAACAAGACTCAAATCCAACAGCCTACAACACTTCAAACAACAGCCAACATCAGCGCGACAGCGATTTTTTTCGCACGTGGGCGTCCGTTCGCTCGAAAGCATTCCCTCGAGGGATGTCTACCTCAATACAAACCGCCCTCTGCTCCCGGACTCGCCGCCACCCTACCTGCCACGCATCATGCTAATTTATTTCATGTACAAATCGCAAAACCAAACACTGCGCCACATCACGGCCACGACAAGCATCGGGACATAAATTTTCTCATGTTGTACCAGTTGCACCAACAGACCGCTCCTCCATCTTTCCTCGGTCGTCGCACCATGAATTGGGGTTGGTAATCGCATCTTAAAGGTGCCTTAAAACCGCCAGCTATCAAGGAAGCGCGGTACGACTTGTCGTGGATCGCCCCCGCACCAAATGCGGTTCGGAGTTGAAGCAATAATGAACTTGAGATCTCCTTTTTTTTGAGACATCAAGCAGGACAATCGACTCCACTCATGAGTAAATGTTTTTAGCAAATTCTGGCAGTTTTAATTAAATAATAAGCAGTGATGCTGCCCAAAAAACAGGCGCCTTGCTTCCATGCAAACGGGATCGTTAGTTTTTATGAATTAATTAATTACTTTTTCCGGCTCATTTGCCGAAGACGAGGGAATTAAGCGGAGATTTTTAGTTCAAGATCGCAGTTTCGCATGCTGTGCCTCGCGGGCTCGGCACAAGACGACTCGGCACATTGCACATTGTTTCCGAACCGTAACAATTAGTGCCGCTCCATACGATTTATGTTTTATTTTTTTTCAAAGTCACGCCGAGCACGCACTGCTCTCGAAAAAGTGGGAGGTATTTCTAAATTAGCTCAACCAACAACATAAAACAACAGAAACAGAAACATTGCTGCTCCGATAGCAATCTTCACGTCTAAATTATCTCTACGTCGGATCGGCGTGGGTCCATCAGACATCAACAACCAATCAAGGGGGAGGATCCCCCAAAGCGCCCTACACTCCGGCTAAAGAAATCCGACCAACTTTCTAAAAACCGATAATTATCTCCCACCCAAAAAAGGGAACCACGGATCACGCCACCTAAAACAAATTGTCTTACCTGAAAGTGAACCTGCCCGTTGTCAACCCATCCGATCACGATGTCGGCGCCGTAGATTGACCCATCGGTGGAGAAACCCAAACCGACGTAGCCCAAGGTGCGGGCCTGCACCTCGAACGTAATGTCCTGATTGTTGATACTCCACAGCAGCCGATAGTTTTCGTCCAACTCGACGGCGTGGTCCCAGTGGGCTCCACTCGCGACGCCTAGCAGGGTCACAAACCACAATAGCCGCCATTGAAACGAGGCCATCCCCCGCGCTGGGGAGGGTGAATGCACTTTGGTTGAACACATTTTTTGCTTCCTTTTTTTTTTTTTTTTTGAGATTACCACTAATCGATTTCAACGGTTGATTCTTCACGATTGATTCACACTCTGCGATTCACTTTTCACAATGGGGGGAAAACTTAATTTTTGGATGAACTCAGATTACAAGCAGAAAATGTGGGTTCTTCACCGTTGGTCACTCATGATGCTGCTTCGTTCTTCGGTCGATAGCTGATCAGGATCCTGAAAAATTGGAAGTTTGAGGGAAACATTAGAATGAGGATTTGCATTGTTGTTGTGTTAAATGTAGGTTATTGTCTTGGCTATATAACTTGTTTCGGTAGAAATGAGATCGCAGCAAGCCGTGCTTTGAAACTGACGTGTTTTGTTTTTGCTGCGTCGTTTTTCCGAAAAAAAAAAATCAAACAATAATTCGTAATTTAACTTAAACTAACAGTGAAATCATAAAATCTACGGTTTGTGAGACGTGGTGAATACAATCGATATCCTCCCGAAATTTGTGAGTGTCGGTAGTATTTCCCCGTTTTTGTTTTGTCTTTGTGCCTCGCCCCGCACCCTGAAGAAGAGTTAAGGTGAAACTGGAGGGAGTCCTTTTTCCATATGATTTATAGGTTAGGTTAATTATCACTTCACGTTTTTGAGATTAAAAATCACAAACAAAACAAAACAAATAACGCTCAAATTGCTAACCAATGGATGCTCCAGCGAAGCAAACGATTCTTGAAAATTACACGCCTGAAATCCTAATAGTATTTGAGGTTTGTACTCAGAAAACTTCGAAGTGATGGGGACTTGATTCCGTATGTCCTTAAGGCTGGCCCACAATTGATACGTTTGCGTCCCGTTGACGTAAATTTGACAGAAAACCTATAGGAAAACTGTCAAATTCACGCAAACGCATCCGCAACGTATCAATTGTGGGCCAGCCATTACATCAGCTTAGTTTTTTTGATTAGTGGTAGTATTGTGACACCCGGACATAAATGATTAAGTTAAAGTGTTTTTTCCACTTTGTCGCGAGTTTATCGATGATTATTAGCAGTTTTGAAGTTTGATATAAACGCTTAGATGAGAATATTAAAAATTAGGTATTTGTTTTACCTAAAATTAGGTATTGTTGACAATACCCAAAATATCGGTTAAATTAAACGATAATTAACAGTAGTTTTTACTGACATTTGGGTTCTGTTCATTTTTCAATACTGGACGTTATTATTTACACAAAATTGAATACATTTTTCGTCATTGAAGCAACGTGTTCGCCATGGTTTTCTAAGTGAAAACGTAATTATGTTTCTCATTAATCTTTCAATAAATAGTTCATTGTTCCAATATTTGAGGCAATAACCTTTGCTTTTGTTTTTATTTTAGCTCATCAATTCTAGCGGTATCAATCCGGAGCGAAATAATGAACGTGTCAAAATGTTGGGTCGATACAGAAAAAATATTTCTTTAATGGAGGAATCCAGGTAAGGCAAAAGTGAAGTTAAACGTCGTAGATGGTGTTCTTGAAAAACGATTTTTCGAATTGTTTATGCAAAGTAATTGGTGATAAAGAGAGCAGAAAATCGGTGAAAATGACGATACACAGTTTGAAAAATAGCCAGAAAGTTATTACCAATTTCAGTTCTAGATACTACGATGTTTAATCTCACTTTAGCTTTACTTGGATGCATACTTTGTTGATACTTTTTTTTTTCAATGCAAAATATATATTTCTGTAATTCATTTGAACATTTGTTTCTTTTCAAGTGCAGACTGTGGAATACTAATGCGAATGGATAAATTGTTAAATAGCATGTCCTTTTTGAAGCATTCTGTAAAATAAAACTACAAAAAGAAATATTCAATTTTCAGTAAAAAGTAACGATACAAAATCGGTAATATTTAACGTTTATCTTCCTTCAATACTATTAACCAATATTAGGTAATCTGTGTTTACGAATAATTTAAGTATGAGCGATTATCAGTACTTTTTAACGATCTTAAGGTATTCTCATCTTAGCGTGTAGAGTCGCCTCATAGCGGGGATTTTGATTATTGGCAGAATGTGGAGTGAAAAAAAGAAGACCAGTGCAGTAGAAAACCGCCATTTGCTGGTCAGAAGCAACAAACGAAGACAATGCGCATGCGCGCGTGGAAGGCTGACACACAATTTCAGATGCATTCACAGAGTTTTGCTATGCAGGTGGCATATCTAAAGGGTGGTTTAGCAACGTAAATTTTTGCGCTTATTTTGTCGAAAGTGCATGAAATTAGTTACGAATCAACGTCAAAAAAATTATTTTTACGAATGAACAAGAATGTGTCATTAAGGAGGCGGCCATGGGTGAGATCCATCTGATTATAACTATGTAACAATAATCCTATTTTCAAATTAATACAAAATACGTGCCTGGTTTGTAAATTTTACATTTCCAAATTTGGAAGTGTGTTGCAGTGCCCTTGTCCAAATGATATCGGCAATGTTTACATACGGGGCTTATTGCATGTGAAAGTAACCTCGGAATGGGCCTGACTCTCCAAACATACTGAAATGGGTTGCTGGATCTGCAGTAGATGGTGACTTGAAGGATTGTTGTAAACAGATTTCTTCCATTATACCCTTTCCGACCAATGGGTGTTAGATTGTTAACACACATAACTTGTTTCGGTAGAAATGGCGATTCCGTTTATATGTGAATTGAAAAATTAAACTCAGGCGAAGAAGTACTTTGAACAATATACTGGTTAATTTTCAAGGTCTCTATGTGGTTAAAGAAACTGTTGCTAAGTAATGTGTTAATTTGTTTCTAAAATTTCATGACCTAATGTTACATAATCTGTCATGATGGCCTGAATTTGTAAAAGCCTCTAACTCAAAACATAATGCAAAGTTTACGAATTTCAATACATTAGTGTATAATCAGGCTGAATATGGTGCTTTCTTTTTTCACTGTGATATTTTGACAGCATAAATATTGGCGTTCATTTGCAGTCAAAAAACGGATAGTAATAAATCTCGAGTAATTCATGATTAGGACCTAAAAGCCAATTGTAAACAATGACTTTAAACATCGATTTCTCGTGAATCCCAAGACTCCTACGAAATCAAACTGCACTACAAGTTAGAGCAAGCATTTCTTTACCATACGTTGCTTTCAATTTGTAAAAGTGTTTTGAGATTCGAGAGAAATCGACGTTTAATGTCATTGTTTACAATTGGCTTTAAGGCCCTTATCATGAATTACTCGAAAAATATAGAGAGCAAAATCGTATGAGACGAAATCACTTGTATGCGTGATGTCGTTTGACTGTCGAGAGTTCTTATGATAGTCTGTTTCTTCTCGGGATAGTGAGATAGCCAGCACTGATTTCAAGTGCAAAATACAAGTTTATACCAGAGGATGTAAAATAACAGAAGATAGTGATTATCGAAACAAAACTCAAAATCTTATATTTTCTCACAACTCTGCAAGCAGCATGCGTTAAATATACTAGATGCATTCAGCATTTGATGCATTTGTACTGGATATAAACTGCATATAAACAACTTCCATACTAGCCAAAAAATCTATAGAACAACATTTTCGCACCTTTCAAATCAGCACAACAACCGGCCTTCGCTACCGTTTTAAGCCGAAAAAAACGTCTTTCTAAATTAATAAACATCATTTCATCGCGTCTCGTCACTTCAACACACTGAACTGGATCGCATCGTGTGACTTGTGTTATGCAAATTCGGAGTGAATACTTTTGACACCTCTTCGCGTCTCGTCGTCGCCATCGTCGCAGCATGCCGCGAACTAAACTGGTTTAATTATTCGCTTCAACGCTGCCACCGTCACAACCACCACCGCCGCCGACAGACTCAGGTGTCAAACGCTTCCCCCATCCGGATCATTTCAGGCAAATATTAAGCCACGACTCTTGTCAAAGCCTCATACGGCACAAACAGCTTCCCAACTGAGCGTTCGTAATTCAATACTCACTTGTCTCTTTTCTTTATGGAAAAAAAATTAATTTGTACCCGATTAACCTTGAAACCTGGTCCGTACTTCATCCGAATGCAAGGACCAAACAGAAGCCGGGAGCCTCATTTCTACGAAAGCCGCTCCTTCCACTTCAGGACGGGGGCAAAAAAAAAATCCGAAACCATATTTTATTTACCACATTGTTTCGCCCAATTTCTCCCGAACCGAAAGCTGCGTCTTGGTTCATCAATTTCAATGACGACGACGACGACCAAGACGGAAGAGGTATCGAATTTCAAAGTCGACCTTCGGTGACGAGCGACCGGTCGACCGAACGCAGGAATCTGAACGTGATCCGGGCTTAAGTGCTCTCCATGCTCTTTCCGACGGACCGTTTTTTCCTCGATTATTTTTTTGTGTCTTGTTCGTGATCTTCTCGAGTTCTGCTTTTTTTCAGCTCATTTGGAGATTTCGTTGCCACATCCCAAAACCCGGCTCAACTCGGTCGGGGACTGAGAAGATATGTAGATCGATGAGTTGTTTAGAGAAACTGGTTTCTTTGCTCCGGCAGAGCTTTGCTGCTTTCGGATATCGGTAGAAAGCCACAAATATTTCCTGATAAATCACCCCCATTTAGTGTCAGCCTCTACACGGGACGGAAATGTTCTGATGTTGCTTGGCTTTGATTTTATTACGTTGAGCTGCCTCGGCGACGAGGAATGAAATGAGTCACTACCACTACTACTACTACCGATTCGAGCGCTAATTGATAGGATGTGGGCACTGAGGAATGTCATTTTTCCCCACCGAATGGTCGTTCTGTGTCTGCTTGACGGCATTGTCAGTGGGGTGAGGGGATCTTTTGAGATGGTTGTGTCAAATTTATGATTATCGATTTGAGGCAGGAGTCTTGATTAATGGGATTGGGTTTTACACTGTTTATTTGGTGTTTGAACAAGATTTCACTTTGGGAAATAACACATTGTTTTGGCACAAAGTAAAGTGCTAATGATTGAAACTATTGCTTGGTAAAATAAGATCATTGCCGTCATATGTCAAAATGTGAAGCGTCATGGCCACCCACGATGAGAATCGCTCACTCAAAATCATCTTAAGCGTGATGAGCGTGCGACAGGCTCACAAATAAGCACACACGAAACTTTTTAACAAAGTTTTCACTTTGACGACACAAGAAAAGGATAACATGGAAAAGTTAGATCCAACGTGTGGCGTGCTTTTCGTAAAATAACTCTTTCCTTCAAATGTTCCACGCACTCTTAAAGCTTGAAAAAAAGCTGCACTTTATTACGGTTTAGGAGCCAAGATGTAATTTGAAGTAGTTGATCAACCACCAGTCTTGGTTGAAAAGGATGTTGCGGCATAAAACTTGAGAATTTGAATGTAAAAACCCACATGCGTTCATCATTTTCTCGTCATCTTTTAAACGAAGAAAGTGATTGGAACGAGCAAAGTTGGTCCTCTCATACGACAACAATCGAGACGGAAAGAAAGCACAGCGCAGGATGTAGAATTAATGGTAACCGAATTGTTGGATTTTGAAGATTGTTGGAGTTGGATTAAAAGTTTTTGCCACATTCGTTTTACGCTTTCTCCCAATCGAGGAAAATTCGCCGCGATAGGAGGTAAACTTCTTGGGAAATCTTTGCTAGGTGAAATTCGATCCAACCGGCACCCAGCATCAACGGCATCACCGATGGGATATAGATTAGCGAAATATAGCCATAAATTTCGCACATCCCTGCAGTAATTGCCGGAGCAGGGGAATTTCGACTCCGGATTGTTCGGATTCATCGGGATATTAGATTTCCATTATCGACTTCTGGCGCCTCGGGGAACGCACATAGCACCACATGCTCGCGCCAACGGGTATTGGATGACGGTGAAATTCACGCCTAGCACCGCTGTTCAGTCGAAATTTGCAATGCTAATCCTTCTAATATGCTTCATCTTCTAGCTTCTTCCGGGCAAATCGCACCTTCGCTCGGTACACCGCCCACCCGATATATGAGCGAATGTGAAAGTGTCCTGTTTCGCTTGTTCGAGGAATGCGTAAATATGTATGCCAGCAAAGATTTCCGTAAGCCCCCTCCGCTTCACTCCTTATTAACGAGAAAATATTTCCTCTCCCGGGAATCTCTCCAAGACTCAGTCTGATAAAGTATTGATCCTGGGGCATCGGGCCAACAACTCGCAGAAAGTGGCAATAAAACTAAACGACGAGGGTTCGAATTTCTTCCCCGACACGTGGAACAATGCCGATGAATACCTGCAGGTTGTTGCCGGTCGATGTGTTGTAGGTAGGCGGCGGTGGTTGATGAGAAACGGGAAACCACTTAAGTAGATCTCGAACGATTCGCACCGCTGAAATGGTAATGAAATGCCTCTTCGGAAAATCCTTTTTAGATTTCTCCGCACCGCGCTGGAAGCGAACGCCAACGTTCCGTCCTCTTCCCCACCGCTTCAGACCGATTCGATCGAAATACCGCTGAATGGGAGTCAAAGCTAGAAGGTAAACTTCTCAAGGCTCGTGCTTTCGAAGAAAGGTCCACCGAGAGAGCTGAATGGGCGAATTGAAGATTTTTTTCTGGGAAGGAACACTCGAGCGTTTCCTAGGACATTGAATTCGATAGATTGAAGCTCAAAGTAGAGATTGCGATGGATTTCTTTTTCGGGGCCTAGGTCGGAGATGCTTTCGGGGACTGCGAATTTAAGAAAAGTATTAAAGTTATAGTTTAACTCCATTACTGGAGGAATGAAACTTAAATTTTGATTTTTTGATTGTTTGTTTGTTTCGACTTATATATAACGATTTACATATTTATCCATTGGCAGTGACATCAAAACCTATCAATTAAAAATTGTGAAACTGCAACAAGGTAACTGAGCTAATAACACAAAACAATTAAAAATAAAATAGTCCCTACAAAAGCGAACAAAGGCCTAAAATGAGATAGAGGAAAAAATATCAGGCTTCAATTGAAAGTGCATCAATTTGAAATAGTTTTTCGTCTCTTTTGACCCAGTTTTTTTTTAATTCACACAAAATTTTCATGTGAATCTCAAAGCTCTAAAATTGGCTTGCTTCGATTGCATGTAGAAGTTATATTTCAAGATACTAGTGGAATGTTCACATCATCCAATATAATTGAGATTATGTTCCCTTCAATTCTACTAAATTCTACTTGTAAAATCATTTACGGCCAGGTTCTCATTCAAAATGTAAGAAAAATCGATTTTTTATTGCATTTTTTGTAAGGCATATGTGTCTTAAATGTTGGGGTAAAAATGTTTTTCGAGCAGGGAAGTACAAAATATTCTACAGGGCATTATTCAAATCAGTGTCACGGCCGCCGCGCGACGCTCTCAAACTTTGAACGCGTTTTTCTCGAAACAATGTTTTTCAAAACTGCGTGCAGGATTACAAAAAAACGGCTCGACCAATTAACTTCTACTTTTGACCCCGAAAAGTAAACACTTTTTATTGGAGCTTGTCGATCTTAGAAGTGTAATTTTTTGATAATAATGAATTTTGATATAGTCTTACACATTGAAAATAACACGAAAAACCGATACCCAAACTTCAACTTAGCACCAAATTTTCAATTTTCAAGCTATTCAAATTTTGGCTACGTCAGACTCCGTCAAATTTACTGCAGAATCGACTTTAGAAAACGATTTCTGATTCCAGCTAACATGTGAGCAGCTACAATGCTACAATGGAGAGCTACCATACAGCTTCAAGTGACATTGCGGTCGCCATTTTGTTTTTTTTTTTGTGAAAAAAATATTAAATAAAATCAAAACTAGGGGAAAGTGCTTTAATGTGGGTCTATGGATTTAGAATTCGGCCTATCGTTAAAAATTGCCTGTCTGTAATATTTTTCATATTGATATGTCAGTGAGACAATACTACTGTATATTTTTGATTTTCAGGATGAAAATAGTGAATTAATATTTACTTCGAATTTTAAGTATAGGCCGAATCCTAGATCCATATACCTACATTAGAGCACCTTCTCCCATATCCAATCGTAATATCTAAACAAATTTTTTGTTTGTCTTTCCTTTGCCTCAATTCCAAACTTTGCCAATTTTTACCTCATTTGAATGAAAACCTGGCCTTAACGAATTTACTGAGTACATGAGGATTGAAAATGGCCCAAAACTGCAACATACTCTGGACAAGGCTATCCGGAGTTGTGTCCCAACCGCTCACGCGCATCATGTCGTTTCTCACGCCGTCGAAGCGAGGACATGTGACGAACACATGTTTTGCGGTATCCTCTGCATCCACGCACCCTGGACATGCGGAGGACTCGGCATGCCCGTACTTCTGTAGATAATGTCTGAAGCAGCCATGGCCTGACAGGATCTACGTCAAGTGGAAGTTTACTTCACCGTGTCGCAAACCAACTCATCCGGATAGCTCAAGAATTAATCGATAGGATCACCAACCTTTAGAGAAGCCGTTCCAGTCGATAGGGCCACTTCCTTGGTTTTGGCCACTTGACCATAGATGTTTCTCTAGTGGTCGTGTCCTCTTCTGTAATGCTACCTATGGGCGTCATCCCCGCTAAGACGCAGACCGCGTCATGTGACACTATGTGGTATGCGCTGGCGTGCGTACTCGTGAGCTTACTCAAGTAGCTTAGGGTAAGTACTTAAAGCGATGGCCCACACCGGCCCGCCACACCTGAGTATGGACAGGGCTACAATGGTCAGGATCTTTCGCATGCTCCCTTGCGCCGCCGAGCTATGCGACATCATGCGGGATAATGGCTGATTCAGCCAGGCCTTCTGGCAGGCGTAATCGCATGGTTGATAAAGGATAGCTTGTAATTATAACCCCCCAAGTACCTCAGGACCGCTTTGAGATGATGCTGGTTGTTCCGATTCTCTGTTGTTAACCTCAGTAGCGTCCGTTTTGTGATGGGCTAGCTCCAGTTTTCTGGAGCGCATCCATCTTTCCACTATGCCAATGGAGTGTGTGGCCGTTAACTTCACCTCTTCCATGGATTCACCATAGACCTCTAGGGTGATGTAGTCCGAGAAACTGGCAATCTTTACCCCGTTAGGGAACGGAAGTCACGAAACTTCGTCATACATCGTGCTCCAGTCCAGGATCGAATCTCGCGGAACTTCTGCAGTGACTTAGTCACGTTCCTGACCCGCTTCTATATTGTAAACCATTACCCGATTCTGGAGATAATTTACAATAATCCTGTACAGTTACCCAGGAACCCAGAGGCATTGGAGTGAGTTGGTGATAGTCTCCCAACGGGTGATATTGAACGCGTTTCTTACGTCAAGGGTAACAACTGCACAGTAGCGGACTTCCAGCCTCTTGCGCTGGATTGCCACCTTTTCCGTCTTTGTGACGGACAGTATGGAATCCACCGTTGACTTGCCCTTACGGAAGCCAAACTGGCTGTTTGACGGGCCACCTGTACCCTCCGTGTACTTCGACAGTCTGTTGATGATTATGCTCTCAAGAACCTTACCCGCCGTGTCCAACAGGCACATAGGTCGATACGCCGATGGATACCTGGTGGCTTCCCTGTCTTGGGTAGAAATACAAGAATCTGGCGTCCAGGCGTCCGGGAAGATGCCCTTGTTCAGGCATCTCTGCATTACCACCCTGGACATTTCGGGAGTCAGCAAAATACCCGTCTTGATGACCAGGTCTGGGATACCATCTGGTCCTGGCACATCGTTCGTCGCCGTCGCCTTGTGGATGTTCGATGTTCGGTGTGTTTGACAGCGTTATGGTCTGGGATATTGGAACGCTGGTCGTGAGACAAATCTACGGCGGTGGGTGGCCAGGGATTCGGGTCGTGGCTCGGAATGAATCTCCCATGGATCACCTGCAGTAGCTCTGGTAATTGCTCGGTAGGAGCCACCGCTTCCTTGGTTTTGGCCATAAGCACCCTATAGGCATCACCCCATGGCTCGTTTGCTTGCCGTTATATTCATCTAAAGCGCGGACTTTGCGGTGACCTGCACTCCTTGACGCTCCGTTCGTTCTGCGTCCAACCACGCTGAATTTACTGTCGAGTTTACTGTTTCCGGTTATTCCTCCTTTCGGATGTTGCAAATTTCAAACTTTTTTCACAGCTGATTTCCTCCCTGAAAGCTGTTAACAGATTGGATGGTTTAAGCAACTAAGTTTTTCCTGAAGCTTCACACTGTCTGTCTTGCTAGAAATTTTACAGATTTTTAATCAAAGTAGTTCAGAAATAAATCTGGTGGTTCCTCCAAACGTTTCCTGCAATACTTTGTATAATTAGTCATTTAGCTTTAGAATCAATAGATGAAGCTCATGCACTCTTAATCAAAACTTGCTTACACTTCCCTAATAGGCTTTAGTTGTTCGCCCCGGACCCGGAGGGTTCTTAGAGCTCAGATCTGACTGCATTTCAACACGAAGTGGTCTATATCCTGGTAATCCCTGCCGCAAACACAAACATTTCTATCCGAGAGCCCAATACGGAAGGTATGTGCATTCAGTGAGCACTGATAGGACGTCATTCGGTACACAACAGAGCAACTAAATTTTTTGAATTTTTTCGAAGCCCCTTTGCTCAACAATAAACGAGCTCAGGGAGAAATCTAGACAACACAGTCAAAAGGTCGCAAGTAACATTTATAAACAATGACTTCTAGCGTATTTTTCTGGGATCTGCTTGCTCACACAAACAAAATAGCACCAGAAACAGATACAGGGATTTATTACCTTCCCGTCGGTAGGGAATATAGATGTTAGCAACCAAGATGTTAGCATTTCCAGGAAATTTACGTTTTAAGTCATTGTTTACAATTGTTACTTTCGATCTTTTGACGGTTTTTGTCTAGAAATGAGAGCGTTTATGCACGGCGGGACAACTTAACTCAATTTTGAATCGTTTTTGACTCACTTTGGTCAAAAGTTGAGTCGCTCATATATGAGTAAATGTGACTGGGATTGTCAAGTCGAAATATCTAAAACATCGATCTGATTTAAGTCGGTGTCTTAGACATGTCGACTTGTCAATCCCAGTCACATTTACTCATATATGAGTGACTCCACTTTTGACGAAAGTGAGTCAAAAACGATTCAATATTGAGTTAAGTTGTCCCGCCGTGTGTGTTAGCTTTGTCTCCTTGGTCTGCTAGTATTTTTTGTTTTGTTTATGCTTGCTCAGTTTTGCTCAAATTGCCGTCGGAACAAGAAGCATTTGCGAGCGCGTTGTACAGTTACAAACTGCACATAAATCTCGGTAGAAAGTATACGGTACAGCGTTGCGGCTTCAACTGTTTACCATATCCTTAAAACCCAAACAACTGGTCGCAAGCTAGGTAATGAAAGATCAGCTAAAATTATGGACGCAAAAGGACTTCATTCTCGTCCTTGTGCCTTCAACAACAAGAATTCACTGAGCCAACGGGATGCCACAAAAAAGTTAAACAGTTCTCACCAGTACATCTGCAAAACATTGAAAAGAGTCGAATACACTGAAAAACAGATTTCGACGTTGAAATCTCAATGTCACTGGTTAGTTCAAAATTTTGGACGGCGGAAGTTACTTCCCTCTTTCGAAGACGCTCATTCCAGGAAACGATTGATACTATTCCATGCATAGTTCTACTGCATCTCCGAACATAAAATATAAGTTAAAACATAAGTTTGAATAGAAAACGATGCTGTACATTGCCTTTACCGAGAGAGGTATTTCTAAGCCATGGTTCAAGCCCTCTGGTTTGGCTATCCATCAAGATGTGCACCAAATTTTGATCCCGTTTCTACATAAACATCATGCAGATGGACAATACATGTTTTGGCCGGTTGAAGCGTCATCGCATTGCGCAAAAAAAACGCAATCATTCCTGAACGCCATCCAGGCAGCACACCAGGATCATCATCAGTTGCAGCAACTTGGTTATGACTAACAAAGGCACATTTATTCGATCCCATTCGTATCCAAAAACCACAACCCGACAAATCTTCCTCAGTGTCGACAATTTCTTCGGGATTTTACGCTCCTTGGTGTACAAAAATAACTGAAGAGCCACGAATTGCATACAGTTGATTGGTAGAATCAAGAGATGGATTCGCAAAGCTGACTTGAAGGCCGTACAACGGTCCTGTTCTGAAATCAAGTGGAAGTTTCGCCAAACAATGGATAATGTATATTTAATTCCAATAATTCAGATCTTTTTCAAGGGTGTTTGTCTTTTTTTAACAGCTTGAGAAAGAAATTCCAAAATTTTAGTTGCCGCCCGTTAATACGTATCAAATTGCGACATATGTACCATTATTTAAAACATGTTGTCTTCTAAAACTGTGGGAGAATTAAGTGTAGCCATCGGTCCATTTTCCCATCTCTCCATTTCCGTTGACAGCTGATCAAAGTCAGGAGAAAAAATCGTGGAAAGAAATTTGACGCTCATAAGTATCGCTTTCCATAGCGCCTCCCTTAGCCAGTGAATCCACCTTCTCGTTGCCCGTAATCAAAAAAATTGAAAGAACCAAATCCATGGTGATAGTGTAAGAGTATTTTGTCAAAGCACTCAAACTTCTACGTATTCCTGTCAAGAAAATCGCTAAGTGCTTCAAGAACTTCATTGACCCGAACAACCCCAAGAGAACTTAGACTGTCAGTGAATGAATTTTACACGAGCCGTAATTCATGTTTGTAAAAAGTCAGGGAACGTTAACAAAGATTTCGTGTAAAATTATCCTGAAACTGACACATACGCAATTCGACGAAAGATGTGTTTGATTGAATTTATTTTTTCATCTTTTTCGACTCATTCTTATGTGCTAAAGGACGCTTGCATGTGTCGGTCTCAGGGGACAGAAATTTACATGACATTTTGGTAGTGTGTAGTGCTCAGGTCGAACAGAAGCTATTTGTTCTAAAACATAGGCTATAGCTGCTAGCTCAGTAACATCTGCAGAACATGGCTTTTGTGGCAGAGTATGCACTATGAATCGTGTTACAAACAGTCTTGATAAAAGTCATGCTCGTTAGGTTCAAAAGCGTGAATTTTCAGGCAACATAACATTGACTACCTATAAGTTCCATGCGAAAATCAAATGATAACTCGTGACAACAAAGTTAACCAGAAGACTGAATGTTCGATTTTCAAAATGCTTTGATATTTATTTTTGTAAACAGGTTTATTTTCAATATGAATTTCTTAATGTCAGAAATGAAATTCAATAAACCACAATGAATATCATTTACTCGTCGGGATCGGATAATATGCAAGGGCAGCCCTGTTCATGGTATTCTTGCTCAACATTGCTAGCATCTATTCTTTTCTTTTTCCATGTTCGCATTAGTATTCAAAATCAAGTAATAATCTAAAAAATCATCACAATAGATGATATTCAGATTTCATCTAATCAAATTCATGCTTACCGATTGATAATCAAAACAACAGTGACAGCAGATTTTTGACACACACTTAGAGCCGACTTCATTCATTGCAGCAAACAAAATTCAGTTGGCATAGAAGTGACAGCGGTAACCATGAAAACCGGGAAAGTAAACATCATCATTACACTGGAATAAAATCATTTTCACTTCTCATGGATATTTTATAAAAATCCAAGGCACTGATTACAAATATCGAAACCACTGGAATCGTTTGATTTCGGCCAATCCGTGAAAAACTTACGGTTTTCGCTGCCATGCCCATATTTGCTTCCAAAAACCTCCTCTTACCTCCGCTCGGTGGGAATTCGGTATTCCAATGATCTCTTGCTCCATCGATAGATCAAGCGCCCCTTAGCACATTCTATGGATTGACCTTAGGTTGCAAGACATGGTTGAATGACCCATCGAATGTACATTTGTCGAACATAAATTTCAACATTTTGGCGTGCGATGTTTCAACCAGATTTTACAATGTAATTTTTAAATCAATAATTTCTGCCTTTATTTCCTTAATTCCACATACATCACAAACTTCCCATCATCTTGGAATCGGATTAAAAACCCACGTTTCAGTAGCCACCCCATCTCGCAAACCAGACAGTTCCCAGACGCATTCGGGGACGAACCTAGCAGCCATAAATTCCGATCCGGCGGACCCAAAATATTTATATTAATGAATCGAACGTTCTTCCCCGCACATGTTCATTGGGTCTGAAGAAACACCCAGGACAAACAACCATTCAACTGATCTCGGCCCCCCTCACTCTCTCTCCCTAGCCACATCGAGCATCACCCGACGGATTCGGACTGACTTCATTTGATTTCCACAGAAATTCGTTGGGCGGGGTAGGGATTCCTCAGAGTTGATGATTTATCGGTCTTCAGAACCTCGCTGCCTGCCACAATCGGATAGTTCGGTGGAAACGAGTCAAAATTTATGAAGTTATGAGGAACTCCTTCTATTTCCCCCGAACCGTTCGAAAACCGAACGTTGATTAAATGATTTTTATTTTCGTTCTCTCCGTTCGGCTTCAAGGTGGAAAGGTGGTACCACAAGCATACAGTTTAATTACAAACCAGTCACTCATGGCTCATCGTTTCTCCATTAGCACTGGGGTGTAACACTAATTCCAGGTTCTCGTACTTTGTTGCGCGTCCTCCAGTTAGACGGCTTAGGGAAGGGTAATTAAATGCACGAAAATATGGCCGACTCCCAACGGCGAGGAGTGTACACTTTTTAATTGTGAGAGCAATTATCCCAGATCGTTAAATTAGCTTCGACGATCTCCGTCCCGCACCACGGAAAACGGGTGGCAAGTGGCGTGAAACCATTTTTCAAAAACTTAAAAAAAAAGTTTCCTCTCTCCATCTCGTTGTCGTTGACCACACTACGCTAGGTTGGAAATTATCCTATTAGAGCGATTAAATAATTCACGATCTCGTTAAAAGCCTTCGCGACAGCCGTCTGGGTCTTTTTGGAATGTTCAACCTAGCCGAGGGACGGTTGGAAGAAGCATAATAAAAGTATTTACGACTGGTCTAATAATTATCGAAACGTTCGTTCTGGACCTGGGGATGGAGCGAAAGAATCTTGTGAAGATGGGTTGGAAAATGCGTGTCTGAGTCACCATCGCACGTCGGCGGTGTGAATGGGATAATTGAGAAACGGATTTTCGATGGCGACACTGACCTGTTCGGTTATCAATGGAAAAAAGTAGAGAGGTTCATTCATGATAATAGTTGGTGGACTGCAGTTCGATGGTCTGGTGCAGATAGGAAACCGGATGGTGACGCCTAGGCAATTCAGATGACTCCAATGACTAACTCAAACATTCATCCCAAATAAGAAGCAACAATGATTCGTTGCCACCCCTGTATCTTCTGGAGATTTCTCGGAATGGAATTCAATTTTCTGAACTGTCCGCAGATGGCAGAATGAAGCCTAAAAAACGGGCCGTTTATAACAGAACGCTTTTGGTTGTTTGATTTATCATTCTTGCACTTCTCCACCCCCTTGTTGCCTTTTTTTCTGCACAAGAAGCATCCAAGGAGGCGAGGTGATTTCTGTGCAGAAAGGGATTTCTCGCTCTTTTGTCTAGCGGATGACAATATTTTGAGACGAAACTGTCAGAAGAACGACAACACAATATATGTTGTTGGTATGTGCAGAAAGTGACACGATCAGGAAATGAGAAAAGGTGTGAAATTTTATGATGATCGCATCTTTCCCAGCTCATGAAAGGAGGATAGAAGGCGGAGACGCAGCAAATCCTGGGACAACAGTGTGTAAACAGAAAATCATACTTAACATAAACAAACATTCGGTTTTCTTAGGACTGTTCTTTCCGGGCTGCTCGAGGAGTGAATAGTTTTTCCTGTAGCCTCAGGGACGACGGGACCATTTCCAGTTGTTGTTCGAAAGTCGTCCTTCGTTTGCAGCGCGTCCAGCGCAGAGAAGTGTTTTTACCTTCACCGATCCCGAGAAGGAAACGGCCAGCGTTTGCCTCTTTCCGCCCTTCTGTATAAATAATAATAGAACCAGCGCTGTCAAAACACACAAAAGAATTATGAATACAAAAGAGCCCATGGAATATTGATGTAAGAAAATATTTTATTTCTGTTTTATTAACCTGGGCTCCGCTTTGGTACGTTTGTCCGCGTTGTTGCAAGCTGCTGAAGGCAACCGAGCCAGGAACCGGACCACAACTTTTCGCTCACTGCACGTTGCTTGCTGTTATTCCGGAGTTAATTTTGGTCGAATACCTGAACGGATGGCTGAGCTGGATGCTGACCAACGGAGTAGTAACTCAAAACCAATTTTCCCAAGAACACAATGAAAGCGTTACTCGGGTACCTACGGAGGAGAAACAAGAGGACCCCGTTCAGGTAGAGAAAGCCACGCACATTTACTCTAGTTCATTTATGGTCACGGGCAGATTGGATGACGACGGAGAACAAAAGCTTCGCATCGCTTATCTGCGAGAGGCGATCAATTTTCGGCTGAATAGCATCGATCCGACGACGGTGAAGGAAGGGACGAATGGACCGAGAAGCTGGGAAGAAGTGAGAGGCATTGATTTTCGGGAATCGATTAGCAGCACACTTGTTCTGAGGGAATGCGCGCGAGTCCCACTTGGAATCGAAGGTATCCGTTACATAATTATTGGAACGACGACGGATTGTCCCCAACCAGAGCATGACTCCGCCGGCCGGTGTGCGAATGTGTGTGTGTGTTTTTTTATGTTTCGTTTGTTGGTTGACAGTTTGACACAACTTGACAGATTTGGGATTCGATCCAATTAAAATACCGCACCGGATGAGTGGTGTGGTTCTGCTGGTTCGTTCCGGGGTTCGTTGTGTACAATGATGGATGCATTGTCTCAAAAGCGCAGAAGTACAGTTATGAAATTTGTGCGCAATTGATCAGTTGACGAATAGATGGGAGGATCGGTTCTGAATACAAACGATGAGTTTTATGAGGCAAGAGATTGTGTTTATTCTAATTTGATGCGAGATAAATGCCTCACGCTCTCTTTCGATTTCAGACTAATTATAATTATCAACAGTTGAACAGTTTAACAGAAGAACAGTTAAACAAAGAGTGAAGCTAAATCTTGCTATCGAACTGCCAAACTGTCGAGCAATATGACCAAACAAATGCCGATAAGTGGAAGTCATTTTATGATGTGGCAACAATTATCAATACAATACATAGTTATAACAAGGTTCAACGGTGAATCAGACTTCATCGATTTATCTTCATCAACTTCCCCCCTTTGAAAATAAGTATAAAAGAACCAGGTTTGACTGCTTTTTTATCCTCAGAATGCTAGGTAGCAATGAGAACATTCGTTGACTGAACTATCTACCGAAAAGGATGGGGTGGATCTCATAACGATAGAACTGCACATGAAGTTTTCCTGGTATTCTGAAGTACAACGAAAATTCTGCAGTATTTCGGCATTACTAAAACTTGGTGCAGAGTTATAACATGCATGGTTTCGTTGTTCCACTTTAACCCAAGACGCTGAGTTTTTATTCGATGGATTAGCAGGAATGAATGCAGTTGGGAGTCGAATTATGAAGGGGAAGATATTGTTGTGAGCCTGTAATTTTACGTTCTTTTGTTTCCTTCGGTTTTCACTATATATTTTACATTATTTGGCATCTCTTTGTAACATGCAAATGGTGCTCTGCACAACCGGTTCTGACGCTTGTAGAATCATTATCCGGATCTGTGTTAAGCAAGTGTTGATTCCTTAAAATAAGTCTATAACGTACCATCAGTCCAATGAATACAATCTTCAGTCTAGACAAATCGTTTTCACGTGAAAATTTAGCAGAACTTAAGCGAGTGCACGTAAATGTAATACGTTTTAAAATGGCAAGATTCTCAAGATAACTGAAAGATGGCAAACATGTGTTGAGTTTAATCATTTTGGAATGGCTGAAGAACACAGTTTCCAACCGAAGTAAGATTGGTTTGAAATCAACAGCTGTATGCCTTAAAAATCTGAAACATAAACTGACGGATTTGCTAAAAATTCTGAGATATATTTGATCAGAGCATTGACCAAACTTGTATCAGGGTTCTGTTCAGGGTTTTCTCATAAGCATAATCAAAAAATACATACTTCTTAGTCCAATCACAACGAATTTCCCTAAAAAGTTTATCGAAAAGTGGTTAGCAACACTCAAACAGTAGTTACTACAAAATGGTTTGAATTATGCTAGAGCGGTTTGCGGTGCCATGTTTGTTTACATGTCAATAACAATTGTACAATCGATTGGTTCCGGTACAGTGAATCGTTTCAGAGTCGAATTGTTCTAGACACGCGAAAGAAGGTTCTGCACATTTGTTGCTCGGAAAAGGGTGTCACGTATAACCAAAATGCAAAAAAGGTGAAAGTGAACCAGACCAGTGTCAAAAATATAATCGAAAAGCTCGGTGAGACCCTTTCCGTGAAACTTTTTCCCCGATCCGGTAGGAAACTGGGTCCCGGCCGCCCGGCCGGAATTTGAAAGTGGTTGAATACATAAAGAAAACCCCATTGGCGTCGCCGCAGGATCTTGCCAAGCAATTTAACATCAGCTATGATTCTACGGATCAAAGCTCGGAACTCCCTGAAAACGTAGAAGAAACAGAAGGTGCAAAAAAAGTCCCTGAAGCAGCAAGTTCAGGCCAAAAGAAGAGCGTGAAAACTGTTTAACCGGATTCTAGAGAACAAAGAAGGATGCATCCTGGTCGACGACGTAATCTACGCCAAGGAAGATTTACGAGCGCTACCCGGGCCGCAGTATTTTACGAAATCAGTGGTCCAGGACCTGGACGATGCTGATACCACGGTGGCGATGGAAAAAAAATGTACAGAAGGTGAAGGTCTGTCAAGCGATTTGTACCTGTGGTAGATTTTTTTTTACGAAGCTTACAATTAACGCCAACGGTGTTCGAGGAAGAATGTTTGAAGAAGGGGTGGCAGCCACTGTACATCAATCCCCCGAACTGTCCGGATCTTTCTCCAATTGAACGGTATTTGGCGAGGGTCAAGCGGCACTTTCGGAAGAAGGGTACAGTGTCTCAAAACATGCAGGAGTTCCATAAAAACTGGACAGCAACCATCAGGAAAGTCACAAAAGCAACTATGCCGAAATTTAATGAAGAATGTCAAGTGCAAAGTACGACTAAGATTTGTATTAATATAAACAGTGAAATGCAACATTTGTCTCCAATAAATAGAAATCTGAAGTCAAAATATGTTTTTTGTTTACTCTTTTATTCGATATACTTTTTAAATCTCAATGAACTGAAACAAACTGGATGTTATCAATTCGACATCTTGTGCCATATTTGTTGAAAATTCGGAACACTTTTCACTTTGAACGTGAAAACAGATACTGTCACAACATGATTAGGATATGCTGATTACACAGATAAAAAGAAACATTGAATTTTCTGCGTTTTCTAATGCACAAAAAAGGAATGCTAGATGGCAAAGGGTAAATGCACCCTTCTTTTTGCGGAAATGCTCCTTAAACTTTGGAAAAAATGCTCCTTAGATGCGTTTGCCCGGTATAATGCAATCGGAGGTATTAACCATCTGGTAAGCGCTTGCCGGTTGTTTTGACGGGTCTTAAGTTTCTTCAAGATTGTATAGCGGAGCTTCGTTAAAAAAACGGAATGCTGAGCTTGGAATGTTGAACGAGAATCACTTTGTTTTCCGAATAATTTCTGGAAGTCCTGAGCAGAGTTCATCAAAAGCCTTGAGTGGAATTCGATTGAAATTGTACTCTTGATTCTATCGACATTTCTAGACGGATTAAATAAGAACCCTTAAAAAGATTTGCTTCCAACACAAAGGAAAAAAACACATCAAAGTTCTCGAATAATTCAAGTCAAAACATGGCAAAAATACCTTAGTTATTCTACCTGATTTGATCCCAAAAATTGCACAAAAATTAGATTGAGATGGAACCAAATTCCGAGAAAAATAACCTCAACATACAGTGACGGACATTACAATAAGACCAAAGCCTGATTTTCATACAAAATGGTCATGTTAGGGGGCTTGCCTTTCATTTTCTCGAGAACCAATTGAGCTGAAATTTCGGTTGTGGTCCAGAAGTAGCTTAAATTCTCATCTGCATTAAATCCATCATTTTTCATTTACCACTTTTGAAGTTACAGACACCGCATACGACAAAACATTAAGACCACTTCTTGATTTCCATAAAGGATGCTCGAATATGAGGATCTGAATTTTGATTATTGATGAACGGGTCATTTTAATATCAGTATACTCTAGATTGTAATTCACACTCATCAACATGGCCTGGATATCAAAAAGAGGTCTTATTGTTTTGTCGTAATGGTGTCTGTAGTTTCTGAAGTGGTGAATGAAAAATTCTGAATTTATTTAAGATGAAAATTCAAGTTATTTCTAGGCTTTTGCCAAAATTTCAATTCAATTACTTCACGGGAAAGTGAAAGACAAGCCTCCAAACATGACAATTTTGTATGAAAATCGGGCTTTGGTCTTATTTTATTGTCCGTCACTGTAAATAACAAAATATGCTCAATACATCTAACACTCGCACTCACCAAGACACATCAAATAAGATTTCCACAGAATTCTGAGACGGATTATGATTTTTAAGGCGGACTGAATTTTTTTGGCTTGATTCAGCCTGTTTCTCTAATGAAATTTGTTTAAAATTTGAGAAAATAAATGCTTACAACTCTGAGCTGTTCAGATTAAAATGCCATACAGGATACTCTCAACTCAACTTGAGTAAGATTTGCTTACAATTATCACCAAAATTCGCTACAAATTCTGGTCTGGAAGCATTCCCTTAGTAGAACGCTTGATGTAAATCGGAGGAAATAACTGTTTAACAACTTAATTCACTCGTTAAGAGGTCGTTGCTATTTATTTTGACTAAAGTGTGTTACACGGGTTTATATCATAGCCAGAAAGATTGGTTAAAAATACTGAGCACATCTCGAGTAAGATTCTGTCATAGATGAGCAGGATTCAAAATAATGGAGATAATCGAAGTTTAATCCTGTAGAAGTGCGCTTTGATAATGTGTGCAATGATCTACACTCTATTGAATACTTTTGAGTCACTATCTTATCACTTTCATCTGTTTTGAAAAGGGTTTCTGCTCAGATATTGCAAAAAAAAAAAAAACGCTTAATAGGGAAACTGCCCCCATATTAATCTCATTGTTCCTATATTCATCCTACGATGAATCAAAGAATTGGGCAGTTGAAGGATCGGTTTCGTTTTCTAATAATGTTTGCTTACGTTAAATAACAACAACAAACATTACTAACTAATCCTTCAACTGCCCAATTGTTTGATTCATCGTAGGATGAATATAGGAACAATGAGATTAATATGGGGGCAGTTCCCCTATTTAGATTTTCTCCCAAAAATATTGAAGCTCATTTCGTTAGAAGTTTCATGATATCTTTCGATCAATTCAGGTGAGTGTACTTAACCATACGGAGATTTCTGCGAGAATAAGCTACATAGCCCCAAATTTACACATCGATATCAACTTGAGGCAGGATCTTTGGACTTCCGGTTAGTTAACCAAGTGTTTGCCTTAAAGATAACTATCATATTGGACAGGAGAAAACAAGTTAAGATGATATATCAGATATTCATTTCGAAATTAATTTGCCGAATGCCGGAGTATTCGTGGACACTTCTGGAAGCATCTGAGAACAATTCTGATAGTACCTCAGAATTATTTTAAAAGCATACCAGAATTATTTTTAACGAATTTCACAAGAGTTGAACTGTCCATATTCAGGAAGCAATTTAAAATAATTCTGGAACAACTCTGAATATCTTTAGGGAGTATTCAATCGAAATATTGGAAGCATCTCAAATTTATTTGGAAAGAATTGAAGAACAATATAGGAAATATTACGAAATTCTTTTTGAAGCGTCACAGAACCGCTCTCAAAGCATCGTAAATCAATAAGTTAAGTATTTTATATCTACTCTGAAAGCATCTATGAACTGACTTAAAACATCCCATAATAGTTCTCAAAGAACCACAAAATTGTACGCTGGAAGCATCCTAAAGCAATTTTAAACGCATCACAAAACTGTTCTGAAAGCATCCAAGAACTACTGGAAGAATTCCAACATAGCATCAGTTTGCACCTAACTGCTCTGTATCAACCCTAGAAGCATTTCATTCCAGTTTTGAAAGTATGCCGGCTGAATCCTGCAATCTTTCCATGAGAAACAAGTTAACATGGCCGGATCTGAAATCGTGCTATTAAGCGAAACCGGTGATGAAGTGGTATGAAGCCATCGATGTTGTTTTTACGCCGAAGAAAGCAAATTCACCAAATTCACCAGAACTTTGCTCAATAGAAAAATTCTGGGCGACTATGAAGGGCAAGCTCCGGAAATAAAGGAAGGTCGTCAAAAACGACAAGGATTTGAAGAAAGAGTGAATGAAAGTACACAATTAGAAAATAATACTGAACTCGGTTGAATTTCAACCGAGTTTTTATATGCTAAACGCTCGATAGTCTGTTCGGTTCAAAATGGAACAACCGAGTTCTCGTTAAATTTTTAATTTCTCAAGATCTGTCAAATTTACCGAAAAACTCGGTTGAACAAAAAAAAAATCCTATCAGCAATAACCAAATATTGGTTTACTCAAACATTACCGAACGCTGTCAAACAAACCGACTTTTCTGTTGCATTTACGGAGTTCGTTTCTTTTTGACCGTGGTGGAATTTTGGTTGAAAAAGCTTCAAATCTAGCTTCGAATTTCATCGTTAAAAAACCAGGTTTGTCAGTTACATTGTTTATTGTAGCAAAAAATTCTTATACATTTTCAAAAATTGAAGTTTAGTTCTTTGTTGATTCATGAAAGACGTGTATAATTTTTAAGCAGGTGGTTTTTGAAATGCTTTTGCAAGCCAGAGACATAATCTGCAACGTATTCATGGCAGTAGAAGCAGACTATAGCGCAGGATCCCTGCAAATATAATTACAAATTTAGTATCAAATACTTACAGAGGATTTCAACTAAACGTGCATCCTCCTGTTGTAGTCGCTCGGTATTTTTTTTTTTGGCTGATGATTTTTTAAGCTTTATCAACTCAGCTAAAATAACAGTGTTTTATGTCTACAGAATATTGTCACGGAATTCACTCGAAGAGAAGTGTTTGACGTTTGAGAATATTCAGCGAAAGCTCGGTTCAGTTTACTGAGTTTTTTTTTCGGTTTTCGTGTACCGAACTCTTGAACATTCCTGCTTTACCGTACAGTTCGGTTCATCTTTCATTTTTATCTGTCAAATATATCATATAGTAACCAAAACTCGGGTTTCACTCAAAAAATACACCCGTAAATAGTATATATAAACGAGTTATTCGGTTTCTCTTTGTTAACCGATGTGGTTCGGTGTAAAATTGAACCGAGTTCGGTGTTGTTTTCTAAGTGTGTATGTAAGAAACATGGCGCAAGTGTTACACAGGATTTGATGGGAGGCGTTAAGTCCACGGTGCGGGCACTTAGCCTAAAGGGTGTCCCCCTTCAAATTGCATCGCGGAAAAAAAACGTTGTAGAAAATTATCTATTGGGTATTTTCTCTTGAAAATTTGGGTAGAAGTAGTTTAAAGTGTTTTTTTGTTGTTATATTTTTATCGCTGTCAGTTTTTCTTAAATTGAAAATAGTGGCGTCACCCGAAAAGCAACGTCGCGAATCGATTTTGCGCAAGCACCTGGAAAATCCTCAACTCTCTCATCGGGACATCGGAAAACTACTAGGAATCGTGCAGTCAACGGTGAGTCTGTGATTAAACGTTACTATGACACTCTGAGCATCGAAAGGAAGGAGAAATGTTGTCAAAATGGATGTTCTATTAGTGATCAGGATCACAAGCGTGTCGTGAAAGCGTTTAGGCGGAATCCCAATGCTTTGGTCAGGGATGTGGCCAAAATGTTGAATCTGTCCAAGTCTGTCGTTCAGAGAGCCAAGGACCAGGAGGAACCGCATTCGTACAAAAGGCAGAAGGCTTCAAATTGTGACAAACGGCAAAATACGGTGGGAAAGTCACGGGTCCGGAAACTGTACACCCAGCTGCTGACGGAGCCTCATTTCCTCATGTTGGATGATGAGAATTGTGTCAAGGCAGACTTTCGGAAGCTTCCAAAGCTACTGTTCTTCACTGCCCAACACAAGTTTGATGTTCTAGAAGAAGTAAGGAAGCTGGAAGTTTCAAAGTTCACCAAGAAATACATGATTTGGCAAGCAATCTGCTCATGTGGCAAACGACGTGCGCCGTTCGTGACTGTAAACGGGGAAATCTACTTCAAGCAGTGTCTACAGAAGCGTCTGATTCGTCTGTTGAAGCAACACGAGGGCCCTACGATCTTCTGGCCGGATCTAGCTGTTGTCCTGGAGTGCTACGAAGCCAACGGGGTCACTTTCGAACCCAAAGACATAACCCCCCCCCCCCTCCCAACGCACCGGAGCTAAGGCCTATCAAAATATACTGGGTAATTTTGAAGCAGGCACTACGGAAGCATCCCAAGGAGGTCAAATCTGAGGAAGACTTGAAGAAAAGTGGGTTTCCGTACAGAAGAAGCTGCAACCAGATGTACAGAACCTTATGAGTGGAGTTAAGCGTAAGGTGCGAGCGTAAGGTTATGGTATTGAAGTTGAATGAAATTAATATGCCAAAAGCTTACTTATGGATTATATTTTATTGTCTGAAAGTTTGAAAAGGACCGGTTAACTAGGTAATTTTCTACAGCGTTTTATTCCGTGATGCAATTTGATGTGGGATACCCTTTAGTAGAGGAGGTTGAATAAACCAACTTTGCAAAACCATAGCTAATGTGTGTTTATTTATTCATTCAGTTTTAAAAATATCCGACTCAAAATGAATTTTAGGTGATCATAAAAAAAAGCACAACACTGAGAAAAAATTTATAAAAGAAGGGATTCTGCTAAGATTGTTAGCAATAAGTAATTTCCCTTGTGTTCTTTGTTAATTTTGTCAACAGTAATACGCAAATTTTCATTTTACTATTTTCAGTGCAAGCCTGGTGTACAATTAAACGATCTCTGAACAGTCATAAATATTCAGAAAGATAATCCATCTTCTCTATACGGACGACTCTAGACACCAAACAACCCATTGTATGAATGATAAGAAGCTGTGAACTTCGATTATCAATTGATCTAAAACATGTTTCAGCATTATCAACTTCAATTATTCCTACACTCTTAGAGATCTATTTCATTTGTAACATATCTCCACCCTTACATCCATCCACCTATCATCATCCGTCGAGACATCAATCATTGGATTAATCCAATTCTGAGACCGGTAATTAGACAGATCCATGGTGACCACGACAACGACGACGACGACGACGTGGCAGCATTCAATTACGTCTAATGGCATTCGGTCCTGGTCCGCTCGCCGCAACTCGGTGACCTTCGGAAGCCTCGGGGCACCTGGCGATGAATATTGCGGTTATGCTGCAGATCGCAAAAGGTGCTAATTGTAGCGCCTCAAAATTGATCTCGAATCGGAGTATTAAATTATAGCTCTATACTGAAACGAGTTTTCTGATCGTTTGTCGGTGTGCGATCGTGAAACTGAAACGGTTCACTTGCCGGCGCGGCAACATTCGTGTTATAAAACGCGATGCGGGAAAAGATCGTGAGTTCTGATTCGCACCCCGTACACCAGGACTTGTTGTGAAATGCGATATGCAATCCGGTTTCGGTCTGTTGCGTGGCCTGATTTCCGAAGGAAATCATGACATTGTTGAAGTTTTTCCACCAAACCAAATCAAATCATTTCAAACCCATCAAATATTTTAGGGATCATTTCGACTAATTGCCTCCGGTTAGGCTTCCGAACTAATTACAACGCTGTAAACCACTCAATTATCCGCAAAACAGCGTTTTCCCGGGACCCAGGACCGACACCGTCTTGGCTTTGATCTCTCACAAAAGCAGCCTGATGGTTTCCATCATCCGCATCCACTTGAATTTACCGAAACCGCATCGAAGGAGGAAGCATTTCATTATCTCCAGCGCAGCCGTTTTCCTTCGACTTGCCAAACAATAACAACTAAAGCCTCATGCTGCCTGCTGCACCAAGTGCGCTGCATGATCTGCCGAGCACGATCATCTCCTTCTCATCCGACGAAGATGGCCAGATTCTCTGGAGGGCCCTAGAATAACAAAATTCATCTCACAAATCGGGACCATATGGCCGCACTACACCAACACCGACACACACACATACACACAGTCCCATACGTGAGGTTTTGCGTTAAGCCACTTCACTCGGCTAAGTCCCTTCTTCACACGGAGTGTCTTCCCAACATTCTTCGATTTTTTTTCTTAGTTTGGGATTCACCAGATAAATATTTACACCACACAAACATTCGGTTTTCTGAGTTCCACTAGATCTTCTATCTCGCAACGTGGTCCAAATGTGTAATACTAGTTCGATTTCCTGTTCATGTTTGTTTTAAAACAATCCGCGGTCTCCTTATGACGCCGGCCAGTGCTCTCGCATTACGAATTTCGTATCCTGCGGCTGTGTACACTTCTGAACGGAGGATAATTTATCGCAGTTTATGAGCGGCAATAAAAGGATGGGTGTGTGCATGTCACAAATGGCTGACGCAGTTGATCGCAAAAAGACGACCAACGAATACCTCAAGAATTGAATGATGGCAGTCGTTCTGCTACGTGCCATCCGTTTCTTTTGCCGAGGGAGATCCTGCTTTTGTATTATATTGAATTAATTACGCGATCCCATCAGGGGGTGGAGCTGTCGAGTGCAATTTCGCTTCGGTCTGTCAAGTCACCGTCATCGCCGCCACCGTCGTCATCGTTGCTCGTATCGAACTAACCACGGGGGGAACAAACGACCAAAAACAGAAAAGATGAGTGAGTCGTTTTAGCAAATGACAAACACGACTCTGCCAACAGATGTGTCGTCTTTGTGAACGCACAAAGATGATGACGAGGATGATGGCGATGGAGGCGATTTGGGACAGATAAACAGTGAAACTGACGCTACTATTGCTGCCGCCGCTGAATTATGAAATGACGAACTCACGTTCTATTTTTAATGATCGATATTAGAGTGGAGCTAAGTGGCGAGGTCGACACCTACTGCTCGATCACCACCACCGGCTGCTGGATCTTGTCCGGAGTGGGGGGACCGGGACCCATAGTCATGTTAACAAATGCGTTGCAGCTGTCACGAGGAGTGAGAAATATATGATGCCGAGGTCAATTTGGGTGGAGAAAAATTTTGAAATCAGCGTGGGCTCAAATTGGCTCGAATGAGCTCCGTTAAAACGAATTTATGATATCTTAATGGAATGTCGCCACTGATGGAGCAGATTATCTAATGAAGCATTTCATTTTAGATTTGAGCTAAGTTTGTTTACCCTTCAAAAGGATGTCACACGCATCCTCCTGCTCAACTGGAACGTATCTCCGTTCCACGCACTCTGGGCAAGTAAACATCTCGCCGGATTATGAAAACATAAATATCTCTATTTTTAACCCGATATGTGACAGTTTCGCGCCTGATATACTGTCGCCGTCGTTGACCAGCCAGAAAGCGCACAATTTATACCCAGACAGCTGCGCCACCGTTGCCCGTCATCGTTGCGTTGGGTGGATACTCCCACGAGTAAATTAGCGATCTCGATGTCCATAAATTATAACCTTCAACGGGTGGCCAGCGGTAGGTTGGGCCATGTGGACTTCGATTAACCCCGAACATAGTCTCATTTCGATGGTTCAAATTGGCGTGTAAAGTCCATCTCGCCAGACCAACCCAGAGAGCAGGGAATGTTTTCTCGTTCCACCTCAGCCAAGGTAGAAATTATTCATAACGTTAATTTGGAATTGATTTCCTACTTGGGCTTGCCAAGCCATAGCATTCCACAGAGCAATAATCGAACTGTGTTATTACTTTGTTTGTTTGCTTCATGCGGCTCTTCGGTCCGATCAATAACTCTCTTTCTCCGCTAAGAAAGGCAGCTAATTTTCCTATGATTCATCATATTTCCATCGACACGGTTCCATCATCTCATCAACATCATCATCAGCAGCATCATCTAGTGGAGAGGTAAGGAGGAATTTCAAACTCTCCCATCGCTGGCTCCGTCGATTCTCCACGGTTTCGCGGCGGCGTTCGAGTGCAACCATTTTCGTAATCTAATTGAATTTGAAAATTGTATACAATTACAATCCCACATGCAAACGGCTTCCACTTCCACGGTTGTTTCCCAAGATAGACCCTTGGACTCTCAACGCTCGGTAGCCCAACTCACTGTTAACAGCACGGACCAGCAACAACTCACACTCAAAATTCACAATTGTATTTCGATTCGTTTGCTCTTCTGTTTTCCACTTTTCGGGAGAAATATTTCAACCAGTAGGTCCACTTCAAAAACCTTCTCGCCTCTCGTTCAATTTCAAGGGCCATAAAACCGGCTATCTGGAAACCGAAACCACAAACTTTAAAAGCCCGAAACGGGGCTTTCTTTTACGAGCCAGTCCGCCCATCTACCGGCCTAGGACAGGAAATGCCAAGACAACAGACTGAGTCGTTTACGGTGCTGCGCTAGTAAATTATTTCCGATCCCGTGAAACGAAATCAGCATGAAACGCTTTCTTGAACACCAACCTTGTTGATAAGAAACTCCGGGAAGTACTCCTAACAAACACACCGCTCTAACTGCTCACAATGTTTCCGGGCTATATCCGGTTCCTCCTTACGTCTGCAGTCTTGATTCAATATTTGCACTTAACTGTTATCAATACCAACGAAACTTTTCGGTTTTGCTTCTTTCAACCGATTCTTCGTATTTTTTTTTGCTTTTCCGAATGAACAACAATTGTTTCACATTCCACTCTGCTCGTTTGAATTCCAGGAACGCTTGCTTCACTGATCACTTTCGTCGTTCGGTTCCACTAATCACATTTGGTATCATCCGAACTCGTCATTCTTCAATCACCACTCCCAAACTGAAACCATTGCATCGCTTTTCGATTCCCGCACGCTGGCGTTGGCGTAATCCATAATCGGTTCAGTCACACCTGGGCACCGCAGTAAAATCCATCAATCATAAACAACACTTTCCATCGGGGTTTTGCGTACACATCGAACCAAACTAAAACCCGTTGCAATTATTTCGCTCTCTTGCTTTTCCCCCACAATTTCGCCAGTTCCCGCCGCAAGATCATGCACGGACACGTCTTCCCATCAAACTCCACTCACACGCGATAACCGCTTCAAAGACTCGCATTCTCCTTCTTCGATTTATGCCTGCCCGTAAGTTTCTACGGAAGATCCAATTCGATCGGTTCGCTCCGAACCGTCATGTAAGGCAAAAACAAAAACAAAAACTAAAATCGTTAACCGTCGTCCAGTGATGAACGTCAAACCAGCGAGCGCGCAGCACACAATCCGACTTAACTCTAGCGATGTCACGACGTAACTAAAACACTCATTTGCTCGCACCACGGGCAAAAGGGGGAGAGATGTGTACACAAAACAGAAAAACTCGTGTGCTTGCTTGTTGTGTTGCCGTCTTCCACAACCACATACAATCGAACGCATCATCCTTCGTCGAACATAATTCTTTCAAAGTGCACCCCACAGAACCAACCAACCAACCAACCAACCGGTCGCCTACATGCATCGAAAATGCCTCCTCACTCATACAATTAAAAATTAATTCCATTCGTTCGACTTCGATAGCTACGGAGGGAACGAACCTAACGCGAACCAGTCCCCCACCACCGTTTGGCGTGGTCGTGTCGGAAGTGGAAGGGGAAGCCACGCTGCATCGCATCGGGCAAAGTAACTTATCTTGCGCTTTGCCGCTTACCCCCACTACTCCTGAGCGAAAGCCGAAGTTAGCCGAAACGAGACCCGAAATGCTGGGACTTAAGCCTGTAGTGGTTCCACCGTAGCTCGGCACGCATTGCTGCCCGTGCGTAACTGTTTCGGATCATTGTTTTCGGGTTTCCGAGTATGTCTGCGCTTTTCGTCAGCCATTCTTCGTTGACTGTTGTGTCCCATTGTTGCGTCCCAGACTTCTTCTTGCGTTCTTCGATTGTTTTCTTTTTGATGTTTTTCTTTTGTACCTCTACGATGCGAGTGAGATTCTGACAGTTTCCTTAGCTTTTAACATAACATTCACACAGGTCGTGGTGGGTTCATATCAGCGTTTTGATTTTTTTTTTTAGTCTTGAGCTCTTCAACGGGTCCAGCTTTCACTGCTTCTGATTCCGGCAGGTCCAGCTTGGGTAATATTTTGTGGCCCATTATTTTCTTTTTTTTTTTGTTTCTTTTCACCGAACTCCGTAGGTAGAAGTTGATACGTGACTAAACGGCCATCGGTAAAGAGTTGCGTAAAGTTGAAACTGAGAATAATGCTACGTGTTTAAGTGTTGGATAGAAGTATTAGGTTTTTACTAATCTGATATTTATCTGGACGCTTTCGAACAACTTTTAATGATAGCGGTGTTAATATGTTCGCATACTGGTTCCTGCTTAAAACATTTTTTTTTAAATATTTGTACACATTGCACAACAGATGGTTTGTACCGGTCCAAACTTGCATGGGAAAAACAATTCTCGTAATAATTTATCAAGAGGAAATGTCGGGCGCTTTATCCTTGAAACTATTGTTGAAACGGGAAAATACATTAACTGAATTTCAAAGCACACAGTTATAAAACTTTGTTATTATCAATTGAATAGTGTGCGCATAATTGGAGCATTGAAAAAAGATTTAAAACTACAGTCGAAAATAAAATTAAAGAATGTTCCGAAAAATATAAATACACTTTCATTCAATTTGCTTGGTACATCTTCATTTCAATTTGCTTGATTTTTCGTAGGGTAGGCGAGTTCTCTAACTTTTTCCTTAACACTACTCATAAGCTTCTGCACAGTGCTTTCTCCTACCATTTTCACCACTTTAGGCCTATCTTTCTTAATTTTTTCTACACTTTCCGCTGGTTTCATGTTTTTTTCTCAGCTTCGCCTTCGCCAAAGTTCATAAAGTGTCAATAAGGCGAATCGCTGGGCAGTTTGGTGGATTCATCTCCATTGGCACAAATACGACATTGTTCTTATTGTACTACTCTAGTGCATATTTAGAGTAATGGCAGGAAGCAAGATCAGGCCAAAAGATTGTAGGCTTGTTATGCTGTTTGATCAAGGGTAGCAACCTTTTTTGCAGACACTCCTTCACGTAAATTTGACCATTAATTTTGTCTGTCGTAATGAAATGACGAGCTATTTTTACACATCCGCATATGGCTTGCCACACCATTACCTTCTTGTCGAATTTTTCGTGGTAAATGGCTTTCACTTATCCAAGAACATCTTTCCCTTGTGGTGCCGGCAGAGTTTGGTAATCGAGTTTTATGTAGGTTTCATCGACCATGATAATACAGCCCGATTTTTTGGTCAGCAGTTTGTCGTACAGCTTTCGAGCCCTCGGTTTAACAGATTCAGCCTGTGCTTCGTTTTGGCTGCTTGTTTCCGACGAGTCTGCAGGCCCATTCTTTCCTTGGCACGCTTAACATTAATCGCCGAAGTACTTAGCTTTTTCAGCACATCTCGGACTGATGAGCTTTAAATAGTCCTTTACCTTTCTGTCGATTGTAGGGTCAGCGGGACCGGGTTTTCTACCCAGAGCACTGTTGTTGATACTTCCGTAATGCGGTTTGAACTGCTCCGACCTTCCTTAGCCAGTTTTCTGTTCGAAAGACCACTGACGGTGCACCGTTTGTCCACAATCCGCTTTCTTTGCTTGGGAGAAAGACCACGTATTTTCAAACTTCCGTGCGAAATGTTGAAAAAAATGAAAAAATCAGTTTAATTTGGCTGTAAACATCAGGATGCAGCCATATGTTGGTTGAATACCGCACACATTTTGAATTGACGGTTAATCATTAGTGTATTTATAATTATCGGAACAGTCCATATTCAAATTGAAAATTAAATATGACTTAAATTGTATACGGATTGAGGACACACAGAAAAAAAATAATTAACTTTAACAAGTGCGTAAACTTTCCCCCCGTTTAATTCCAACCCGACCAGCAGGAATCAACAAAATTATTTCAAGTTTTTTTTTATTCAGTTACGCTGTTTTTATAACAGAGGTTGTTAGAATTTAGATCGCGGATGTAGTTGAAATAACAGAAATCATTACAAAAATTCCTCAAGAAGTAACAAAATAATAGCAAACTATGATGTAGACATAACATAAACAAAACAAATTTTGTTACAGTTTTGTTGAGATGTAGCAGAATAATATCAGCTATTGTTAAAATTAATATATTGCTTTACGCAGATTTTGCCTCTTAGGGCATTTTATCTTAATTTGTTATAAATATGTTATACCATTATTCAGATGAAAACATCTTTAACAAACTTGTATCATAATCAGTTAGTCGTTACAAGAGTAGTTTTATTATTTTTATGTTATACCCTTGTGGTCGGGAAGCCAAAGGAGGCGTAAACAACGAAATTGTTTGCAATCTTTTATGCGCCATTCAACAATGTTTGCAATCTTTCATACACCAGGCTAAATTTTGCATGGACCCCGGATCTGCTCAACCGGGTGGGAGTATCCGGGCCCAGGATGGTGTAGTGGCCCTCTTCCAGGTCATCGTGTAGTATGGAGCCGTTCTTGTTCCGTCGTGTGTTTCCCCAGGTTTCATGTTTTGCATTCAGGTCGCCGGCGATAATGAACTGCCCATGCCTCCGAGTAAGCTTGATGACATCGTTTTGTAAGGTCGTATCTGTCCCGTTGTTTGTGCTTGCTTGTTTGGGACAACAGGCCGCGATGATAGTGATAGGGCCTACCTAATGACTCATGAATATGAGCCGGGACCAACTGGCAGTTTATGTCTTGCGCAAGGAAGACGTGACCAGATTTTTTCGCCTCAGAAAAACCACCGACGTCGACTGGGAAAATTGAACCCAGACTCACTCAGATGGGTCTCAGTGAGCAGTCACGCTTATCACTACACCACCGACGCCGGCAGCGAGCAAGCGTTCCAATTGGCAATTTTGACGATTTCACGGTCCATTGAGAAACGCAATCATCGCTTGAATTTGTTCCGAACGTGTTCTGCAGGATGGCCACGCCGCAGTTGGCACACACTGGGTCAGCATCCTCCATCCGCTCACAGGCATCGGGTCCGTGGTGTTTGCCGCAATCGACACATCGCTTTGCCATGTGGCGATTTTTGGTGCCATGCCCAAACATTAGGCAGTTCTGGCACTGTTGACATCACGGTGGACCGGTTGGTAGCGGTCCCACTTGACGACGATGTGGAACAAGGCTCGGATGTTTTGCAGATCCTTCATGCACGTCGAATTTTTGTCGAAGTGAATCTGGTAAAGCTGGTCCCGATAGCTTCGAGAGATGTCGTGCCGACGCATTTTGTTGATCTCACCTTAAACGGTTTGTTCGCTTCAATGTCGTGTGTTAAATACTGCACATTCATCTGCTTCAGGATTTCTTTGACAGCGTTGTAGTGGGACAGCGCCGAAACCAAAAATTTGTAACCCTGCGAGCGGAGTTGATGCAAAAATACACCTTATCCAGTAGGCCTTCCGGAAATCCTTTCACGAGCAGCGGCGGGTTTTCTCCTTCTTCTCTATTTTCGGTGTATCGCCGTTCTCCAGAACGGCGTACCGGTTGTTTGCTAAAAGCTTCTTCGATTAGAGTACATCATCGGGTGAGTTCATCCGGGAACGTTTCCCAGTCGAGCTTGTGCCGACGTCATAACGCGGCGGAAAAAACACCACAAAACTTTTCAAAGCGCGAGCGAAAAACACGACCGAACGTGTCGCTTGTTCAAACTGGAATGAAGCCTTTTGCGAAGGTGTGTACCCCTTTTATATCGTTCACATGCATCAGTTAGAGCAGCACATGAGATCTCCCTTACTTACAATTGAAGTCTGTGATAGGAAAATAATTGGCATTTAGTAAATTTACTCAGCAAAACGAAATTATGAGACATCACCTTATATTTGTATTATTTTCAAGAGTTTAAGGTTAAAATAAAAAAAAATATTTAAAAGAATCGAAGCAAAGTAATATTTCCGATCGATTGGCGCAAAAATTTTGAAAATCTTTGAAAAACCGACTGAGATATTAACGCTCAAAACCTGCCCACTCTTCGTGACGGTCGATATTCGGTTTTTTTTAAATTGAATCCCAGTACAGGGTGTGGCAGAAAATAATGCGAAAATTTGTTCTATATCTTTCAAATCCCATTTTCAACTAATTCAAGCAATAGTATCAACATTTTCGAGTGCAGTTATCTTTATTAAGTCCTTTTAAACAAATTTATTCAATGTGTCCTCCATTTTTATTAATAACATCCTCGAGCCGACGCCGGAAGCCAGAGCATGCCTTTCGGACGTAGTCCTCCGACATTGACTGACATGTGCGTGTTATGGTTGACTTCAGGGTTTTCACACTAGGGCGTGATGTTTTGCTGGCTCGTGCTTCAACTTATGCCAAAATCGAATAATCCAACGGATTAAGATCTGGACTGCTAGGGGGCCACAAATTCTTCGGCCAAAACTTCATGTTATCGTTCAACCATTGTTGGGTTCGATTGGACGTGTGACACGGCGCTCCATCCTGCTGTAGGACAACGTTTTGGTCCTCGGAAAAGTTGGCCTTTACCCAGGGAAGCACTTGGTCCTTTAAAATACCGATATACACTTCGGTATTGATTTTAACTCCAGCATCAATGAAAACAGGCGGCATTTTCAAACCGTTGGACGCCACCAAGCCAAACATCATGACACCAGCCGGATGTTTGGTTTGAAATTTGAATTTCACTTTTTCCGGAACGTTCTCCATTTTCTGCGGTGAAATGAACCGGTCCGTGCGGCTGTTGGCCACAGCAGCGATACTGAAAAGTTTTTCGTCGGAGAACAGGATTATCATTTTTTCCTTCTTCAACAAGGAAAGCAATCTCTTGGAACGAGTCACTCGAAGTTCCTTGACCCGATCCGTAATCAAGTGGCGTTTCGCTCTGGCTCTGGAAGATGCATGCAGGTCTTCTTTGATGACTCTCCGCTTGGATTTCTCCGAAATATTGGCTTCCTTTGCAAGTTTTCTTATGGAACGCACCGGGTTGCCAGCAATTTTAGCACGGACCGATTTGATCACGTTCGGCGTGCGTGCAAAGCGCGCCCCGAATCAACCGACGACATCGATCGGCAACTGGAGTTGATCGAGCAGGCGATCTCCCAGGCCAGGGAGCACCACATTCCAGAAGTAACACAGGTGAGTAGCTCCTTAACTATTGATAGTCTCACTAAAAACTTGATCCGTCTACGCAACACCACTCGCAGACAGTATCAACGCACTAATCTGCCTGCCTTAAAATCAGAGTGCAATCGTTTGAATAAAATAATCAAGGCCAGAACGGTGGATCTCAGAAACAATAATTCTACGAGCATTTAGCACTAATTTTCAACAAATGACTTCGACTTAGCTACTTTCCCTCGTGTTGGAAGTCAGTTAAAGTCATACCAATCCGGAAACCTGGGAAAGAGCCTTCCTCCTCCAAGAGCTATCGACCGATCAGCCTTCTCTCGGGAGTATCTAATCTTTTTGAGAAAGCAATCTACCGTCGGCTTCTTGCATCTGCTGATGAACCTAACATCCTGCTTGATGTACAGTTTGGTTTTCGACGCGGTCGATCAACAGTACATCAACTTAACCAAGTCACTAACATCCTCAAGCGAAACAAGTCCGTTTTAAAAACATCTGCCATGGCCCTTCTTCATGTGGAAAAAACGTTTGACAACGTCTGGCATAATGGCCTGGTGCACAAACTGCATCGGTACAATCTTTCAGTCTTTCTGGCAAAGATCGTGAAGAACTACCTATCAAACAGAACATTCCGTGTTTTGCTGCATAGTGCAGTTTCCGATGCGCAGGAGGTTGCTGCCGGTGTTCCGCAGGGAAGCATATTAGGTCCACTTTTATTTAATCTGTTCACCTCGGACATACCCCCACTCCCTGAAAACGGATCTCTGTCGCTGTTCGCCGATGATACCGCAGTCATCCACAATGGTAGGGTAGTAAGAGCGATCGCATCGAAACTGCAGCGAAGCCTGAATGTTCTGTTGAAGTATCTCACAGACTGGAAGATCTGCATCAATACAGCGAAGACCCAGGTCATTCTTTTCCCTCACTCAAAATCTCCCAGACTTGTTCCGGATGAGGATGGTAAAATTTGTCTAAACGGTACAACGGTGGAATAGACAAATTCAGCCATCTATCTTGGCGTGACACTAGATAACAAGATGAACTTCATGGAACAGGTTGATAAGACTGTCACAAAATGTAACGTTCTGTTGAAGCTTATGTATCCCTTGCTAAACAGATAGTCTACATTGATCATACTTCCGGTTATTGAGTACGGCATGCCGATCTGGGAGAGTTGCGCGAAATCACATCATCTGAAGCTACAGCAGGTTCAAAACAAGTTTTTCAGGATAATCCTGAGCACACCTCCGCGGACGAGAAATACTGAGATCCACCGTCTGGCCGAGGTTAAAACACTCGAAGATCATTTTAGTGAGACTATCAATAGGTACAGGACACGTTCCCACCTATCAGACTACCAAGTCATCCGGGACTTGGTACCCCTCCCCTAGGGTTTTCAAACTGTAGTTATTGTAGTTAGGTAGGTTATCAAATTTTATAAATTTAAACCAACCAATCCCCATCAGGGATGATATGTAAACTAGAATATAAAATTTAACGAATCACACCACAAAACCAACGTAAGAAACGTTCGAAACAAAGATGTAGAGCCCTTAAGGCTAAACAATTGAAATGTAAAAAAACAATCAAATGTAACAAATTAATTGATATAAATAAAGACACATTTTAGAAGTAGTAGTAGCAAAAGGCTTCATTCGCTAGGCAGCTTTTGGAGCTCCCGGAAAACAAAAGCCAGTAGGCCACCGCAATGCCACCCATGGCCCGGACCCAACCAAAAAAACCGGGCCACAAGGGAAAATTTTTTTTTTGTAAATTGGGGGTGGGGGAATTTTAAAATTGGGGGGGAAAAAAAAAAAAGGAATAGGACGACCAATTTGAGTTTCACAGCTAAAGAGTTTGTTTGATTGGAATATATCCAACATATCGTTCCAAATTCTTGTGCCAGCAGGGACCGAAATAGTTTCAGCTTTCCCTTCGCCGCATGCCTTGAATCTTTTTTACAATTTCAAACACAGCTCTGATATTAAAACGGTCGCTATATTATTCCGAAGCGCAAACTAATGGCAAGAGCAGTATACCAAATAAAATTTTTTTAAATGACGACCGTCACAAAATATTGATAAATATTATTTTAACGTTCATTGGATATTGCTACGTAGTCCTACGTCACCTATGCATACAACCCCAGTGGGTTGTTCCTTGTAGTATTTTTTTTAAGGAGTGTATCGAATATAAGCTATCCTCATACATTTGCGTTGTACGCATGTATTTGTGACGCTTTTTAGGCTCTGAACACTGCATGCTGTGCGTTTGACTGTCAGCTTTCTTTTGTTTACTTGTTTGTGCGGTTCAAATTCTGCGTTTTCAAAATGTCGCGTATTGAAAAGGAAGTGAAAATTAAGGTTCTGGACACATGGCTTAGTGACAAGGGTATTACTATGCGAAAATTGGCGAAGCGGTTTGGAATTCATCATGCGAATGTTAAAACCATCATTAATAAGTTTGGGGAACACTATTCTTTGGATGAGCTACCAGGAAAAGGCAGAAAACCCGGTTCTTCTAACCCAAAACTGGAGCAGAAAGTGGTATCTCTAATCATGAAGAGCAAATCAATGTCAATACGTGATTTGGCCAAAAAAGCAGGAACGAGTGTCGGAATGATCCAGCGTATCAAGAGGCGAAACCATCTGAAGACCTACAAGAAGCATAAAATCTCGAAACAAAGTGCAGAACCGAAGAAGCGAGCAGCAACAAGGGCCCGGAAATTGTATTCGCGTCTTTTGTAGCGTCCGGATGCATGCGTTTTGATGGACGATGAGACCTATGTAAAGGAGGACTCAAAAACCCTTCCAGGTCCACAATACTTTACTGCCGTCGTTGGGGAGGATGTGAGCGATGCGGACAGGTCGATTCAAGTGGAGAAATTCGGTCGAAAGGTACTGGTATGGCAAGCAATATGTTCCTGTGGTTTGAAGTCAACCACTTTTTAAACAACCGGAACTATAAATGCGGAAATCTATCGATCTGAGTGTCTGCAGAAGAGATTGTTGCCTTTATATAAGAAGCATAGTACACCTCCACTGTTTTGGCTGGATTTAGCGTCGGCTCACTATGCCAAAACCACTCTCAATTGGCCTGCGGAAAAGGGTATAGATTTCGTTGAGAAAAATATCAATCCACCAAATTGCCCTCAGCTTCGACCCATCGAACGTTACTGGGCAATAGTGAAGAGGGTCTTCAAGAAGACTGTAGCGCAGCTGGGAACATGTAGGAGTTCAAAAAAATTTGGGCTCAAGCGTCCAAAAAATGCGATGCAACACTTGTCCGGAACTTGATGAAGAGCATTCGATCCATGGTTCGAAAATTCATGTAGGAATAACTTAAATTTCATCCGGTCTTCATTATGTTCAAGTTTAACCTCGTACAATAGAGAATCAATTTTTTGTATGAATAAAATATCGGTTTTCAACAAAATTTGAAAGAAAGTTTGTGGATAGCTTATTTTCGATACACTCCTTAGGAAACACTATTTAAACCTTTGCCCAAACAGAGAAGAAAGCCGTGGTTTCTTGTTTCTTGATGTATGGTTGCTGAACATTTAATCGGCAGCAACGATAAAGTTAACAATTGTTTACTCTTTGAGGCCCAACTGCCAGAATATTTGAATATGAATATATCATCTTTTGTATAACTTCCAGAAACTCGTCGTAGTTTAGTTTCGTTGAGTCTTTTGGTGACACTTAGATTCTTACTATGCTTCCGTTAAATATGCTTGCTATGCCTCCCTTGCTCGAAATCGTTGAGCTATGGAACAGAACTCACTGACATCACTGATGGTACAGCTGTAAAAACAAAGTAACATACGCCGTAACTAATCGTTTTGGTCTTACAATTTTCTTTAACCATCAATAACATTATTACCATTTAGGCACTTTTGGAAAAGTAGTCGTGATTCAAAATGAGGAACTACTATGGCAAAGTTGCATCTTTTGAGAAAGGAAGAAGCCTGCCATGTTTCAGCTAAATTGTAAGTATTCGATTCCTGAAGATTGGAATGCCTCACAAGCGAAAACAAAAACAGACGAGTACAGAAGTTCCATAGAGTGAAAACAGTGGAAAATTGCAGATAAACGTAGGGGCTCATACCGATTCTGTAAATCCAATCATGCATTGAGTTTGAAAATTCTATGTAAGTAGCTGTGATTATCAGGCTCGGGGGGAGTTTGCTCATTTACACTTCCGGTCCGCTTCGTAGCATCTTGCTATGAAGTACCTGGTGGTCAGTCACCCACCGATTACCTGTCGATCTGCCAAATTTTGGTAAACCGACTGCTTAGAATTATCTCAAATTGTAATATTCCGCCCACTATATCACAACATATTTCGAGTAGTTGAACAGATTGGAGATAAGGAAAGCATTGGGTATAGGACCAAGTCTCCCCCGGTTGGTACCAAATTAATGAGCGTAGGAATCAATAGAATCAATACCAGTTACTAATGCTATGATAGGCCACCAATCGGAGGGGCGACTCAACTTGTCTTATCTCTATTTGCAAGATATTCACAAACAAGAGGACATGCCGCTGCTCATGCCTAACTATTACCTACACAGGCAGAAAAAGCGATCACCATTATTCACGAGTTTACGGTGATTAGGTCATGCCGGACTATTCGGTGTGCGGTGCAACTGGCGTTCGATGTTCTGTTGCTTGAAGGAGCGGTCCCATGCTTTTGGCGGATAGTGCTAGTTACATACTTTCAGCGTATCGTTAACCAAAACGAACCCTGCTGCTAACCTTTTCCCAACTATCCAACATCCCAGTGATTTCTCGTGGAAGTGCAGAGGATTTCTCGGCTTCCTACAAAGCGAGTATCACGTCAACACGTTCCTTCCCATTCCCTACTTGACCAGCATTCGGGCACGGCCGGCGCCGGTATTGCTTCATAATGGATCACCAGTTTTTACACATTGAGGATGTATGTTAGTCCTAAACATCACCTATTGGTTCTTTGTGTAAATACAGCTGATCTGGCAAAAACTGAGTAGCATCCGTGGGCGGTCAATCATGCCCATGCTCATGCTCATGTAAGTAGCTGTGATTATCAGGCTCGTTGGCTAACTTGGAAGTCATTTACGCCTTGCTCCAGCTGCTTATCTCAAGTTCGTTTGATAATCTTAAACCTTTTCATGGAAGGCACTGGAAGAGAATTTAGAAGAAAGTAATAATTTAAGGTCAGGGTGCATGATAGGTATAAGAAAGTGCAAACTACCGTGATGATATATAGGACAAATTACATCCGATGCACGACGAAAAAGTTGATTTGATTCGAAAATTATGGATCAAATTTTCTCAATGACTAATATTTTGTTTTGTTTTTCAAAATGTGAATAAATTCGAGTTTGAGCTCATGCAACTCGATTCCCAAGCTCAATTTTTTTCTCAATCAATCACGCCCCGGACGTTCTTTTTTCCCCGCCAGAAGGACAAATCGCCATAGTCACAAACAATGACCTCACGTCACAAGTATGTGGCTATCCATGCATATCCATTCCAATTTGTAGTCATCGCTCTCCAAGCAAAAAGCCCCGAACTCGGCGTCTGTTTATTACTCGCGAACCTCATTAAAATCGATGATCATGAGGAATTTCCCCCAGCGAAGTGGCCCACTTCAAGCCACCAGCTGCAACCCCGACTAGGAAGCACTCTCTTACTGTTAGTAGTACTCTGGAACTTTTATTTACATGCACAGCATCCACACCTGAGCACAGCTCCTGGCCTAGGGAGGCTGAGCTTTACACAAAAAATTCACTTGTTCTCGAGAATCCCGAAAAAAAAGCGAGCGTTGATTTTGTGCTCAGTCATGACAGCTAACAAACCACCGACTGGCCCGCGGTCGTTCTGAGCTCTGGCCAAACCGAACTTTGGAGCTTCTTGCCTTGGTGTTAACCTTTCCGATTTTCTGACATTATTTATTCACCTCATCCGGTCGAATCACTGCCTTTGCTGCTGCTGGTGCTTTAGTTGGGCCAATCCGTCCGGTTGTAATTGAATAATTACATAATCACTATTAATTTGAGTGATCGTTGAATACATTAGCGCACCTTCGCATCAGACATGACCGCGCACACGAACGCGGGAGGCAAGCTGAATTGAATAACTTTGACTTACTTGGGTCAGATTTGAAGGAGAATGTGAGTTTGTGTTTGTTTTTTTGCCTGAGCCGCGTGTCGTGACTTTTAATCAATTTTTTTTTGTTTACCTTCCCTCGGCACGTCCAGAAGTGGGTGATGATGACTTGTTGCGCTGGCCGACCGCGCCGACGACAGATCCATGGATGGTAAGTTAATCATACTAATTGGTGCTGTTTCGCTCAAAGAGAGAGAGACGATCTTTAAGGAAGGTCCAACTTCGGACAGGATGTGACGAATTGGCACATTTGACGGGAGGAGGACGATGACTGGTTGATAGATGTGAATCACGAAAAGGTCACAAGCTGTCGTTTTTGAAGCAATTAGTGGAGGTCACCATTTGTGGACACAAAGCAAGTACTGCGTGAAACCACAAACCCAAATTTGCCTTTGGCGACATTTTACGAGCTACGACGGTGTCTTTTTCTTCGGAAAACAAGGTCAACCGCAACAACAGGAATAATGACTCAAGAAACCCAGCCACGATGTATCACACGCCATCCCGAGTGACCTAGGTTAGGGAAGCTTACAATTTTAATGGGAAAAGTCATAAACAACAACAGTTCCCTCCTTCGTCTGCCCAGCTGACAAGGTTTTACGTTTCACGTTCTAGCTACCTTCTCAGTTTGTAGATTTGTTTTCGGGATGCTTTTTAATAATTTTATGATCCTTTCGGGACAACCACCGCAAGTGGGAGAGACACAAGCTAACGCGCTGTGCACGCCTTCGATGTTGTAAAAATTTTACGACACTGTAGAATAAGAATCTTCGCCAAAAAATCTCACTGCAACCTCAAACAAAATTTAAAATGAAATCCGTGGAGATGACAAATATGCACAAATCCAGTAACATCGTCCCATCTGAGTCTTGCTGAGCTGACTTGGTCGGCCGTTGTCATGGGAATTGAAGAGAGAGGTTTCTAGGCAACCGTCGGCAGCAGCAGGGGGAAGTGCGTACAACTATCCAACCGTAAACAAAACAACAACAAAAAGGGGCAGGGTTGGCGGTGATGTTGCTGCTTGGCTGGGATTTCGGTGGATATTATTATTATTCGGGAGTGTTTGGCCCGCCGCCGCTGCCGCCACGAGTGGCAAGGCTCAAATCATGGGAATGATGAGGCGCTTTAATTAAGAAACCTGGGGAGGGTCAACGGGTCATGCCACTCCCGGAGTTTGTTTTTCGAGGAAAAAGAAGGAAATATACTTTCTAGTGGTTTGTTTTGTGACTGTAATGCTTGAATTTTTTGGACATTATATCGAACTCGGATTGTCAACTAGGAACTGACTATGGAAGCATTACGGTTTGATGTTAGTAAGAAGGAATCTTGAACATTGCAGCTAGCATATAAAATGTGAAATCCTGCACATTATAACTTATTTCACCCACTTCTTCTACTAACTGGCTTTGACGCTCTTATCAATGAGTTTGCGCCTGCTCTAAACAGAGGGGAAATGTTGGCTTCGGTAACTTCCAGCATTCTCGACAACCGATTTTCAAACCTCGAATTTTCTTTTTCTTTCATTGAAGCACTTCACCGAATATATTCATATTTAAAATTAATTATTTAGCTTTAATTTAATAATCTTGCTTGATGATTTTTCTTCAAATCTCCTGTTTTCGATGCCTATAGAAGAACTCATTTTTTTGTGCACACCCAGTTCAAATAGAACAACTGCAGAAAAAAGGGAGTGCCAAAAATTTATTCTTTTTTTTGTTGTGATATTTTTTGTTCAATATTGTGTTTTTTTTTATCTTTTTAAGGAGTGTATCGAAAAGTAGTTATAAACATTCGATGCGTTATTACGCATAAACTACTGTATATATTTTTAGCGTGTAAGCGCCATTTGCTTTGTTTACATGTCAAAAATGATTATTCGGTTCATTCATTTCCGTTGATAAAGTTGTATTCAAAATGTCGCGAATTGAATTTGAGACTAAAAAGAAAATTCTGCACACTTGGTGCACCGAAAAGGGTGTTACTTACAACCAGATTGCGAAAAGAGTAAATGTTCACCCGCCAAGTGTAAAACGCATCATCGAAAAGTTTGGTAAGGAGTGCTCCCTCAAGGATTTACCAAGAAGTGGCCGGAAACCCGGCTCCAGCAACCCCGATTTGGACCAAAAAGTTGTGGATTATATTCAACGGAACAAATCTGCCTCTACTCGCGATCTAACCAAGAAGTTCAGGACCAGCATCGGAATGATTCAACGAATCAAGCGCAGGAATGACTTGAAGACGTACAAAAAGCAGAAAGTGCCCAAACAAACTCCGGAACAAAAGTCTCGTGCCAAAACCAGGGCTCGAAAGCTGTACAGCTGCATTTTGGACAATGTCGACCAGTGCATTTTGATGGATGACGAAACATACGTTAAAGAAGATTCAAGAACGCTACCGGGGCCGCAGTTTTATACTAAATCTGTTGGGGAACGTGTGCCAACCGCAGATACGACTGTTGCGATGGAGAAATTCGGTCAGAAGGTGCTCATTTGGCAAGCTATTTGCACATGTGGCTTGCGTTCTTCAATTTTCTATACAAAAGGAACTATAAATGCTGAGATTTATCAAAAGGAATGTTTGAAGAACAGGTTGCTACCATTGTATAGAAAGCACCAGTCCCCTCCTCTCTTCTGGCCAGATTTGGCATCGGCACATTACGCCAAATCCACTCTACAGTGGCTGACGGAGAATAACATCAAGTTCGTAGAAAAAGACATCAACCCACCAAACTGTCCCCAGTTGCGACCGATCGAACGCTATTGGGCAATAGTCAAGCGTATATTTAAGAAGGATGGTACAGTGTCCCAAAACATGACCGATTTTAAGAAAAATTGGGCAGCGGCATCCAGGAAGTGCACAAAGGTCACTGTGCAGAATTTGATGGCAGGTGTCAAATCAAAGGTACGGGCATTCTACAGAAATGAACATGATGACTAGTTTTTCCGTTTGGATCTTTTGTAAACATGTTAAGCTATAATAAACTGAAATAGTATGTTAATTTTAACCATGTTTTCATGCCTATTTTATTATTTGGAAGTTTATAACTACTTTTCGATACACTCCTTATCAGTAGAAATGCATTCAAGATAGTGTCTTTTGACAATATAAAAACGAATATTTGGAATTTGCCGGCGTACGCATAAACAATTTTCCCCCTCGACTCCCCTCACCACCACTATCACCAAAACTTGCCAAAAAGTATTAACTTCGACTTGTAGTGAGATCTTGTTGCGCATTTCTGCACCCAGGTTTGATGTGGCTAGTTAAAGTGGCTCATAACTATTAATTGCTTTACTTCTTAGAACGTAAAGACTGTATTCGATGAAATTTGGACACACGCAATTGTTCGTAACTTTTTAGCGTGTGGGTAAAAATTATTGAAATTTTAACTGAATCTATTTCATTGTGTTGTGTCAATTGTGTAATGAGTTTCGTGAAAATCGGTCGAGTGATTTCAGTGATGGCTTCGAATGAAGAAATAGTGCGCCAACAAATTTTGGGCACTCACTTCGAAAACCCAAACGTTTCTCATCGATGGATCGGAAAACAGCTCGGAATCGCACATTCAACCGTATCTCATGTGATCAAAACGTTCAAGTACCGTAAGACAACCAAGCGGAAAAATGGTAGTGGCAAAAAACGTGGCACATCAAATCCGGAGAAGGCCAGGATGGTATTGAACCAATTTAAGCGTTATCCCAACATTTCGATCAGGGATGTTGCGAAAAAGGCGAAAGTTTCAGTTTGTTTTGTGCAGAAAACAATGAAACGTTCTGGATTTCATGTGTACAAGGTCCAGAAGGCACCGAACCGGAGCGATAAACAGAACTCGGTGGCGAAAACTCGTGCAAGAAAACTGTACAGGGAGTGGCTCACAAAACCGTTCTGCATTGTGATGGACGATGAGACCTACATTAAAGCCGACACCAAACAAATACCAGGACAGGAACACTACGTCGCCACCTCTAAGTTGGCCGTTCCGGAGAGTGTACGGAATAAGAAATTCGCCAAAAAATTCCATGTCTGGCAAGCGATCTGCTGATGTGGCAAAATGAGTCAGCCCTTCATCACCTCTGGGACCGTCAACGGACAAATCTACAAGGACGAATGCCTCCAAAAACGACTTCTGCCCTTCTTGAGATCTCACGATGGCCCGACACTGTTTTGGCCGGATTTGGCATCTTGCCACTATGCCCGGCCCGTCTTAGACTGGTACAAAGATAATAATGTAGTTTTTGTACCAAAAGACGTCAACCCTCCAAACACTCCGGAGCTTCGCCCAATTGAAAAATGTTGGGCAATCATGAAGGCAAAGCTCGTTAAAACTCCAAAACTGATAGAAAATGAACTTGAACTAAAGAAAGTGTGGTTAAAAGTAAGTAAGCAAGTCGGTCCTATCATTGCCCAAAGTTTGATGAAAGGGGTCAAGGCAAAGGTGCGGGCATTTGGGTTGGGAGAAGAATTTCAATAAACTAATGATGTCAAACCATTTAGTAGTACTTTATTTCCAGAAAGTTTGAAAAGAATCGGGCTCAAGGAAAATTTTTGGTGACCTATTTTGTGTGTCCAAATTTCATCGAATACAGCTTTATGTACATAAATCATTGGCATACGTGAAAACATCTTTTCCCCTCGATTCCCTTCACCGAATCTTGAACAAAACTTCCTTAAAAGTATTTACTTCTAGCTGCACATTTCTATTACAAAGGCTTCTTTTGTATTTGGACCCTGTTATAACTGGATTGAGGAAAATTCCAACCGAAAGCAAGGAAGATATGGCTCAATATGCAATTAAATTGTTATACATATAAAAACTTCTATTTTTAATATGCTTTTAATTTTTATTGATATCGATAATAGTTTGTAAGTCATAATACATTCACTAATTGATTTTATGGAGAACAGTTTTTTTTTTCATTTTAAAACTTAACTCATACGAATAAAGGTAGCAAATATCTAGTCCAAGGAATATCGATTGAGTATGGATTCTTATTCTTCCTATAAGATCGAAATACCTTATTGTATACATCATACACATATAGTGTATTGCACTTTACTGTTTTTTTTTTCTTTATTTAATTGTTTTTTAGCCTTAGGTTAACTTGCTTCTCTCCCTTACACTCAATATGACTACAAATAATCTTTGAGGATCACTTTAATGTGATTTAAAGTTTAGTTATAGATATTTCTGCGTGTAAAACCGAGAGTCACGCAATGCTCCTGACTAGAACGTTGGATTTAAAGTACAATCAAAACAAGTTATTGTAGTTAATCTCGTATTAATGCATTTAAAATATGTAATGAAGTTAATGAAAATAATGTTTCTGAACGTAATGTAATTAAAAAAAATTAAAATGTAATTGATGTTACTGGAAATAGGCAAATGGAATTTAATTACACGTATTATGACTGTAATAATGGACTAAAAAATAAGTATCGTGTAATTAAAGTAGTTAAAGCTGTAACTAATGTAACTAAGTTATGCCTGTATCAGAGCTACAAATTATTACATGTCCTTCATTACTTACTTACATACTTATGCTGGTCCAACATCCCAAGCAACACCAAATCGTAACAATTAGTTGCCGCAACTTGATTATGACTTAATTGAGTTACATTGAAGTTCCTTCAACCGATTTGCAACAATGTCCCGCTCATTGTACCCTTCCAGCTTTAGCGACTTTCTGGATACTGTATTCGCCATAGGGCTGCGCCAGCTCGTGGTTCATCCTTCTCCTCCATACGCCGTTTTCACATACACCGCCAAAGATGGTCCTAACCACGTGTCGTTCGGAAACTCCAAATGCTTGCAGGTCCTCTTCGAGCATTGTCTACGTCTCATGCTCGTAAAGAACTTCCGGTCTTATCAATGTTTTGTACATGGTACACTGGTTGTACGGGGGTGAAGTTAACCGTGCCCCTCATCTAAAACTCGTTACATGTTAGCAGGTGTGGCCAATGTTAATTTGGATACTAAATAAGACAAGCAAAGATTTGATTTGATTCTCATCTGATTTGAGATGTCACCTAATAGGTTTTGGTCCAAGTCAGAGACTGGCTACTTCCCCGGGGGGTACCCGGAACATTTAAGAATGTGGACAAAGTGGTAAAGGGTGTACCGTTTAAAATCCGCACACACTCAAATCTCTCTAACTTTTGATTTATTGGGTAAAATTAATTGATATTTTGCATAGAGTTTAATGTGTATTGTTCACATGGGGATGGTGTATAGTAACAAGGAGAACAGGGACGACTCTGGGGGTAACGGCACCCCCAGAGGTTCCGGTTTTCTAGATCGGAGGAAGGAGCATACGACGCGAGGCTCGACAGGTACCGTAAGTGGTCGGGCAGGGAGATCGTGGACGATCTGGCCTCCGACGGACGTCCCGAACCCTGCTTGGATCCTGGAGAATCTCGATCGAATCAGCGTCAGGTCGGTGGAGCTAACTACTAAAAACCCAGTAGTTAGACATAGTGGGTGCGTAATGCACACTAGCCTCCTCCCTGAAGTAATACCGAAAGGTGGTTCCAGGGTGGGCTGGGGCTCGAAGCACGGGTTGGGTTTTAGTGGGTTGGCACCCTCATCCCCACACCCTGAGTTCATCAGGGGTCTGTTAACAGATGTTCCATCGCTTCTAAAAAAAACATCATTACATGGGTGATGAAAACGGCACCGCGGGGGAAGGGGGCGAAGTGACGCTTTCAATAACGAACTCATTATAATGGGAAAGTCGCTAAAGGTGAACAGAGCACCAAGACCTGACGGTAAAACGAACCTGGCCATCAAGACGGCTAATTTACTGGCTACCGAAATGTTCATGGTGGTAATGCAAAGATATTTGGACGAGGGTGTCTTCCCAGATGCATGGAAGCGCCAGAATATACACAGTTAAAATTATTTTGTTATTTTCAATCTATATTCATGGACATAAAAAGAGCATGCAAATAACTTTAAAATTACACGAGGTTCCAAATTAACACGACTTGAAAATTTCATCTTGTAATGCTTTCTCAATTGAAATTTACATGACCTGCTTCAGATGATGATTTTACATTCAAGTTTATTTTTCAAGTCAGACAAGAGGAGAGATAATATTAGAGAGGAACTATTTGCTTATTGATCAATTAAAACATGCAACATCAAGTGGAATAGTTATGAAGAAACATTGTCAACCGCTTTCAGCGGGCCGCGGTCCATCATAATATATGTTTAACATTGAAAAAGGTAAGTTGTATGCATTCGTAGAAACTGGTTAGTTTCAATCCACATGACATTTTGGCATCGAAATCAACATGACATTTCCATTTGCGTTCAGTTAAAGCATTAGAAACAATCAAATACCTTTGAAACATAGTCAATAAAACTAACAAGAGAAGATTCTCGTTGCTGGGAAAATCCGAATAATTGACAATTAGTCACGGGTAAAATCACAATTTATTCTTCGACGGCAATCAACTCACTATCAAGCTGAGTTATTTCTTTAGCTATTTATCAAGTAAGCCGTTGTAAACACCCAATTTACACGTTACACTGCAATGACAAATAAATATGCTCTTCTTTCCTTTGCTTATTTATGGAAAATGACAGCTTAGCAAGAGAGCCAGAACAGTAGTTCTTTAGACCAGGATTATCGATTACCGCGCCCAAGATTTGCTGGCGTAGCTCTTCTTGTTTCGAATGCATCTTGAAAATTACTTGCAGATCGCGATAAAATTTTGCACATATAAACACAACACTCTACACTAGAAATTTTGGTTAATACTAGTGTAGAGTGTTGTGTTTATATGTGCAAAATTTTATCGCGATCTGCAAGTAATTTTCAAGATGCATTCGAAACAAGAAGAGCTACGCCAGCAAATCTTGGGCGCGGTAATCGATAATCCTGGTCAGTCGCACAGATGGATCGGCAAAAGACTTAGAATCCACCATTCCACCGGCGTCCCGCGTTGTGAAGATGTTCCAGGAGACAAAGACCATAGAGCGGCGCGCTGGAGGCGGCCGAAAACAGAAAACGGAATACCCAGAGAAGGCGCGGAAGATAAGGCAGTACTTGAGGAATAACCCGAACCTTTCCACCCGAGACGTGGCCAAAAAAGTAAATTCGTCGAAGTGGTTCGTCAGCAGATCATGAAGCGGGCTGGGCTACGTGTTTTTTAAGGTCATGAAGGCGCCAAACCGGACTGACAAGCAAAACACGGTGGCCAAATTGCGTGCGTGGAAGCTGTGCCGTGAGTGGCTGGTCAAGTCCGGCTGTCTCGTCATGGACGACGAGACATATATCAATGCGGACACCAAACAAATCCCCGGCCTCGAATTTTTTGTCGATACGTCCCGCATGGAGGTTCCGGAAGAAAAAGATGGACAAATTCGCGAAGAAGTACCTTTTGTGGCAGCAGATCTGCGAGTGCGGACGGTACAGCAAGCCGTTCATTACAACCGGCACCATAAACGGGCAGATTTATCGAGAGAAATGCTTGCAGAAGCGCTTGCTGCCCTTCCTCCGCTCTCACCGTGGTCCTACGCTGTTCTGACCGGATCTCGCATCGTGCCATTACGCCAAGCCTGTAATGGATTGGTACGAAGCGAAGGGCATTAATGTGGTCCCGAAGGAGGCGAACCCACCAAATACACCAGAACTTCGTCCGATCGAAAAGTTCTGGGCGATAATGAAGAAGAAGTTGAAGAAAAGCGGAAAAACATTCAAAACCGATGAAGCTTTGAAGAAAAACTGGGAGAAATTGTGTAAGGAAGATGGACAAAGCCTCGCCCAAGATCTCATGAGCAGTGTTAAGAGAAATGTACGAGCATTCAGTTTTGGGGAGAAAATTCAATAAATAAAAATAAGGCCAAAACATAGCTAATATAGTTATTTAATCCCTGAACATTTGAGAAGTATCCGATTATAAATGAATTTTTGGTGATCATTTTTGTTTATCTCATTTTTTCCGAGTCCAGTCTTTATTTGGGAATGTAAATAGAATTTCTGGGAAAGGATGTCAAAATCTTTGGAATAATTCCGGAATTTTTTTTTTTGGCATTGGGGGTCTTTGTGTGATTTAATTGGGGTTTTATATTTATTGAAGTTATTCGGGGAGGGTTTTGGGTGGGGTTGTGGTGGCCTTATAATATTTTGTTGGGGGTTTTTGGGGGAGGTGGTGGTGGGGTTCTTTGAGGGGGGGGGAAAAGCGAAAACACACGGGGGGGGGGGGGGTTCGTTCCGGGTTGGGTAGGGTTTTGGTAAAGAAATTTCCTGGGCATAGCGTATGATTGTACTTGCCACACAATCATACTAATGCAAAAATGGTACTTGGCATTGAAAGCTCTTAATTAATAACTGATGAAGTGCATTTAAAAAACTACAAGGTACAGCCCAATGGGGTTGTGCGCAAAGGTGACGTAGGACTACGCAGCAATCTAATTCCCATACACGTCAGGGCCATCCGCTAATTGATTTAGGTCAGTCCTGAAAAGGGCCAAGAAAATTCTATTGTACACTCTTTAGAAAGCATTTGGTGGCTCTTAATTATGATACGGCCCCGGTTATATTTTCTACGATGGTTGAAAGGGCCACTATCTCTAACGCGTAGAAGATAGTTATGGATCTGTTGGTTCATTGGTTGTTCAACGCACTTTGCCATTTACTCCGGGACGCGGCGTTTAAAGCAGTGTCATGTTCAGCTGGGGCGCGGTAATGGAAATTTCAAACAGCACAAGAGAAAAATTCATCCAAACGAACTCTTCAGTTGGCAAACTAATTTGGTCGTCCTGAAAAGGACGGATTTAGTTGACAGGAGAGAAACAGTTTGCGATTGAACTTGGACTTTCTTTCTTGGTTCATCTCGTGGGATGATTGATTCTTGTCTCGTTGTCAAGGGCGGCTTTTTCCCGCCAACTTGTAGGCTTCAGCAGCCATGTTTCTCGCAGCGAGGTTGACGGGAGCATCGATAACAACAGCCAACTGCACCAACGCGTTGCAACGCCTCTCTGGGCAGCGACTGCTCGTCCAACTGCAGATCCTACTCTGCACAGCTCCACGACCGCCGGAAAACTAAATCAAAATGCGAAGGTGTACCCCTTATATAACATTCATGGCTGTCTAGGAGACGTTCCTTACTTAAATATGAAGTCTGTGCGCGGAAAGTACTGTGCAATTGGTAAATTTGCTATGAAAAATCGATATTTATAAGACATCACTTCATATTTGCGTTAATTTTATTAGTTGCATGTTAAAAATCAATAGCTTGAAATACCGAAGCGTAGAAAATGTTCCGATCGATTGGTGCAAACATTTTGGAAATCAACCGTGGAATGACTTAGTTACTAACGTTCAAAGCCTATATATTTTTCGTGACGCTCCAAATTTTCGCAATTCGAACGTGTACCCCAGTATTGAAAACACAGACGTAGTCCTACGGCAAAACTCAGTTAAAAGCAGCCAATAAGCTAATTGTGAAAGCAATACGCATGAAATGCTTAAGAAGAAGTGGCCTCGAGTGGCAATAAACATATTTAGAAGGAAACCCTGGCAATATGGGTATCAAAATACATGAAATTTCTCCAGAAGGTTATTGCTCAACGTTTTGTGGCCATCTGATAATTTGTTCTTGGATCGGTCATCCCGGAACAGATTCCTGTGGGGCCTTGAGTGGCCCTCACGAAACCCCACCGGAACCAATTCCGGAATAACCATTCCGGGGACAAATCATCAAAAATGTTCGCAATCGTGCATGACACTGAAAAACTACTCATCCAATTGTGGACTCTATTTAGTTTGCCTCAAATAGGTAAATTACCCTTGTTAATCGTAAATCAACGGCGACCGCTCGCAATATCAACGTTAACCTTTGATTGTCTATGATTAACTCGATAACGTAAGACAACAGAACGACATTGTATAATCAAAAGTAGTCTTTGACTACTCGAAGCTTCAAATCTTGCAAGAAATTCCTCGACAATCATTAGTTAGTACATAACACAATAATTGATCACCAGGCATTAACATATTGATCAAATATTTCTCAATTTCAAAACAGATCCTGTTATAATGCCAACACAACATAACTCCCATGCTGATACAAATCATGCCATGCGATGTCGTTGTGTCAACCAACGCTCAATGCCCAGAAGGGCATTGCGCTCTATTTAGTTTTCCACCCTTACTACCGCTACAAGTTGGCAGCTTCCCAGAATCTTCCCACCAATGTTGTGTAATGATACCTGGTGCTTATTATCTCTGGTTACAGAAAACCAACAATCACACTCAGCCACCATGCGTTTCTCCTCAAAGTAAGGCAAAAGTACACCTTTAACGATTTCCAAAGTGCCATTTTCGCTGTCAAACGCGACCTTCTGTCTCGAGCTCATTCGCTCGTTTCGTTGAGAGACCACGGCTCTGCGACAAACGCAAATTATCACCGTCCGTCAAGTCCAGCAATCTCGCATTCGTAAAATGCGAATGCATTTGTTCAAACCAGGCAAGAATTATCAGCAAATTACATCTTATTTTCGCTTCAACCCCTCAACCAATGACAAGACCCCCCCCCCCCCCCCCCCAAACGAGTGCGGCACTTTTGTGGTATATTGTCGTCGATTTGGGTGATGCCCAACTCTTCTTCTCGGGAATCATTTAGCAAAATATCTCATCAAACAGCATATGTATGGAAAGCACACAACTCGGGATAAGTGCCCATAAAGTGGGTAGCAGCAGTTGTTTGGGAGATCAGCTACTACTTGAAACGAGCTCTACCCCGACGAGCGAGCGCCTGATCAACCTGCGATAAGCAAAGTGAAGTACAAAATGACACAAAGCGACGACGACGATGCCGAACATGGCAGCAGAAGTTGATTGCGAATAATTGCTAACCGCAAAGGAGATTAAAGGAGAAGGTCATAGCTGCATTTTTCTTCATTCAGCCAACTGTTTCAAGGCTAATGTGTTGTTGTGAAAAGATTGATCTGCATGTCAGTGACTCTTGTCAAAGTTTTATTTGGACTGCATCCAAACGATTTACCGAAAGGAAATGTGACTGTTTTACGGCCCCAAGGAACCGTGCTGAGCGCGACTAATGGTCTCAAAAATGCACCGACACGCTCTACGGCGTTCGTGTTTGTCTTCATAAATTTCAATAACGCATCAAAATATGGATCACATCAAAAAACCCACTAGCTCCCCTCCTGTTCCATCCGCTCTGGAACCCATTGGATTAATTTAATTGGACATTCTCGGCGGGTTCTCGGACCGATGGCCGTTTTGTTCTGAACTCCACAGCATGTCGTTTCCCGTGGACTTCTTCCCCTTTTTCGGGGCGAGATTCAACTGATTCCAAACAATCCACACGCACACAAACGCTCAGCTGTCTCCCGGGTGACGTTGTTGTGATAACTTTCTGGAATTAATTTATAATCATTAGCTTTCCTCCCCGGGATGCGACTGTCCAAATGTTTAATTCCTGTTCTTTTGAAGCACTCTTCTTTTTCACTTATCATTTTTATTGATAATTCCGAGGATACGGTGCGACGGTGACACAACCGGGTGAGTCATAAATTTTACCTTTTCTTCTCTGAACCGTCCCGAAATGGACAAAAAAAAAGCCAGAGACCCTCTCACACGAGTGAATGGGTGTCCTCCTCCCTATACACATGTTTTCCTAACTAATTATTTTCGTGTTCTCCCTGTCGGCGATGTGATAATTTAAATTAAGATATTATATGGCCTTTACATTTGCTTGGGTTCTTACATCGGGATCGAATTGGACATGGGAGGTTTCGGATAAACAGAAGGCGGCGACGGGGGGAAGGGGTTTGTGTCATTTCAGTCTGGTTGGGTAGTTTGGGCCCATAAAAATATGACCGCTGGATTAACAACATAGAACTATTTGTTTTTAACTATGCCCGAGAGGAGATGTTTTTTTTTTGTTAGTTTCTGGTCGGGTAATTTTGAATTATTATTATCATGTTTGTAACGGTTCCAGGTACTCATAGATTACGGGTTCTGTTCTAATTAATTTCGAGATTAAACGGGATAAATGACGGAGGAGGAATTTCCTTATTCCCATATGCGAAGTTCGCAAATGAGTCCCACCATCCACGAGTGTAAAACCGCATCAACTTTGTAATCAAACGAATTAAGCCGCTTAAGTTATTGCGATTCAACCGATCATAAACAGTGCTTTTACTACCTGATAGCAGTTAGCATAAGCGGCAGCCTCGGTGTGGCACATCGTGCGCGCAAGCTGAACTCGATTGAGCAGCAGCGTAGCAAGGTACTGGGTCAGTTGATTTGCTTATTTTTTGTCGTAGTTTTGAGATTTGCAACATTTTATATTTTTGTCTTAGATAATTAATTAAGCCCTATGTTTTGAACATATCAAATTTGTCAGTACTATTTTCCACCAATCTTTACAGGGTGACACATGGGCAGCCCTTGGTTTTCACCTTTAAAATTGAATGTGATTACACTGTGTTACAGAGATAAAATAATTGAACGAAGTTTTCATATAACCTTCTCCAGGTTGTTGATTCTAGTCAAGTATATGTATGATGTATGATGTATGATATGTACTACCACCCATTTTAGCACGGAAACTAAGTCTGACAGCAATGGGCTCTCCTTTCTGTTAGACTTGATCAAGCTTCAATAACCACTGATTACCCTAATCATGCCGTTGTATGAAGGGCCAAAAAAAGGTTGTGGGGATCGATATGCAACATCACTTATACGTTTCCACAGGGATAAAAAAGAATCTCCTTCCAACAACAAGATTGAACAATTGGTCATAAGAGCAAGCTATCTAACACGAGGATGCCCCAGTGGGGGGAGAGAAGAGCCCGCTCTCTATTCACAAACTGTTAGCAATTGGGGAGATGGCATTCCCACTCTTCCCATCGAGAGTGCTTCAACCGGGTGCCCTGATGGTCCCTCCCATTCCCATGAAATATTTATATAATAGTGTATATATATATATATATGTAAATGAGAAATACTACAAGCATTCTTATCTATTATACATCCTGATGGTTGATCCTGAAATGTGAAATGTTGTAGAGTGTTAAAGTGTAGAGTTCTGTGATTTCGCGGTTAACCATGTTTTTGATCGTTTTCAGCGATAGCAGCAACTCACCAAAATCTTGATTGGAGGTATCCTTAACTAAGATTTATACATTTTAATTTATTTTTGCCATGGTCAATATTTGCAGCTGGATGCTGATTTTATAACAGCAATCCGCTTTTATTTTTGCTGGCCTAGTAGTTATTGTTCATGAGTAAGGAAAACGGGGAAGATTAAGTTGAAAGGGAGTTAAAGACAAATGGACATATAAAAACATTAAGTAATGTTTGAATCATCTATGACAATAAAACAATATTATCAAATATAATGATATTGTGAGTTATGATAAAGTAATCACAAAGATTAAACTGTAAAATCAGACACTAGTCAAATGGCCCACAGCGCTGTATGAATCAGATCGGCTCAGATTTGCTAAATGTCCATTAGCAAACCGGGAAAGAAAAAAACATTTCGTAATAAGTGCAAAGGCCCACCACAGATTCCGTTGCAGCTTCTTGTATTCAAGGCACTGATACTTCTTAATCATAAGAGAGGGAGAAAGGATCAAATTGATAATTTGACATATAAGACATAATAGTCAAAAGTATCGTAATATCGTAATATAACGTTAAATAATCTGGAACCTCATATCCGTACCTGCTCCTCGAAGTGAGTGAATTCCGAACGTATGTGATCATCATCCGGTTGGAATTGGTCACTAGAACGAATTTACATAAGAAAGTAATATCGTAATTTTTAAGGCTCTCGAGGTACAGCATAATCAAACTGAAACATCATATGCACACTATCACCGCGTAGTGAGAAAACTCCGCACACACATGACTATCATCCAGAAGTGCTTGACCACTAGCACAAGTTTGCTAAAGAAAGCATCGTCGTAACTAAAGGGTGTACGGAATCAAATTGCGACACACACAAATATTCGGCAAAATTCGCCCGTTCAACCAATCATCTTCAAACTCTCAATTTCAATTCCATACCCAAATGCACAAACCTTATTCTTTACACTACTTATAACGTCCTGTACAACATTTGGACCAACTTGTTTTTGCGTGGCAATCCATTTTTTCTACATATCTTCCTCCGATCTCACTTCCTTAGGATGCTTCCGAAGTGTCTGCTTCATGATGGCCCAGTACTTTTCAATTGGCCGCAGTTCCGGTACGTTCGGGGGGTTGAGATGCTTCGGCACGAAATTGACCTCCTTAGCCTTATACCACTCCAAAACCTCTTTCGAGTAATGGCACGAGGCTAAATCCGGCCAGAAAATCGTAGGACCATCGTGTGACCTCAGAAGAGGAAGTAGACGCTTTTGGAGGCATTCCTTTAGGTACACCTGCCCATTGACCATTCCAGTTGTCACGGATGGGGTGCTCCGCTTTCCACACGAGCAAATTGCTTGCCAAATCTTATATTTTTTGGCAAACTTTGACATATTCTGCTTTCTAACGTCCTCAGGGACATCGAATTTATGATGAACAGTAACAAACTAGTGCCACGTGTGTAGTCCTTCACGTATTTTCGCATCTTGCACGAAAGTTTTGGTAAGATTCAGTTTCTTCGCCACATCTAGTACTGAACTGTTGGGATTCCTCTTGAGAGCTTGAACTACCCGCTTGTGATCCTTAACACTATACGGAGATCCATTTTTGTGACTTTTTTCTTTCCGATCAAACGTCCGTGGTACCGATTTAAAACACGAGACACCGTAGAATGTACCATTTGCAGCTTTCACGATGAGAAAGATCTTGATTTTGTCCAGATTTGGTGCAATTTGATTCCGTACAACCCTTAGTAAGGCTCTCGATAAATAGCAATCAAAAACTGGAAGATTAAATGCACCGTAGCTCCGTGTAGTGACCAAATTCTGAACTTATGTGACCACCTCTATGAAGGGCTTGGCCATTAGGACAAGTTTACTGAAGACTAATGTGTCCTAACTGGTGAGGCTTTCGAGATATCCTAGGCTTTAACCAAGTACCCCTTCTCCCAACGCGTCACAGCACTCATATTTAGTAACTCGAAAGTAAAGCGCCTCTAGCGGTAAAACTTACAATCAAACCGGAATCGAATGACACAGATTTGTTGATCTAACGCCGTAGAATAATTCTACTGAAGGCTGTAGATGTGTATCGCTTGAAACAACTGAGATAGACATCATTTCCCCTAATTAGTGAAAATGCCATAAGCTTCGGGTATCGATTTGCCCGGAAAGAACGAAACAGTAGAAATTGAGACCGTAAATAACGAATCCGAAAAGTTCGGTACCCGACTGTAGGTGAAATTTCACTTCACCCCGTGGGATTTCAACCGCCGGAATATGTTGCCGGGTCGCTCACCTCACGCGAACAACTTTACTACGGTGTCGCGGTACTCCTTCATCGTACGCGGTAAACAAACAACAAATGACAGCAAGTCGACATTGTACGCGTCGGTTAGCCTATAAATGAGGGCCAATACCAATCCACAGAATGCACATAGTGGGCACCTATACAAGGATGAAAAGTAGTATTCGAACTTATTGAACACCCTGTACTGGGTGGCAACATGAAAGTGATACACTCATATGTGATCCCATCGGTACTATATACCATTATCGGTAAGTCCCTTGTGTATGTTTTGAAACAGTGACTTGTTGTCAGTTCATTCGTAAACAACAAACTGAATTTGTGTTCTTTAATTGACTGAAACTGTTCGAGCGTGGAGCTCAAATTACGAAGACGGATTCACTCACCATTGTCCCGCTTGCTCCCCCCTAAGTTTTGATTTTATTTTTAGAATTTTATTATTTGTTTCAATATATTATTATTTATTTTTTATCTCTAGAAGGTTGCAAGGTAACTTGTTGCAATACAGTTGATGTTACTCCAATACTACTCAATTAAGTCACAATCAAGTCATTGTAACCAAATATGACGATTTTGTGTTGCTTGGGATGTTTGTCAGATTGCTCCTTTGCCCAAATAAAAAAGCCAAATTACGCGAAGTCGAGGCAACTTGTAACAAGTTGTAGCAACAAAGCGTAAAAAATGGACATCCATGAGAAAAAAGTTGTAATTATATAATAGTTTTTAAATAGTAACGAGTAACAATTTTATTACAATATTTTTTCTTTAACCTAGAACCCAACCTATGTAGCCTAAAGTATCTAAAAACCCCAAGCAGCACACAACAGTCAAAACTGGTTTCAGCAGCTCTATTGTGACTTAATTGAGTCACAGAGCAGTCACCTTTACTGGGTTGAAACAAATGTGCTACTAGGGAAATATCTCTTAATCTGTAATGTTAGCTATTAGATAAGCATTGATTGATTTTTTTCTCCGCTAGCTGAAAGTTGAAGAAGCTATGCTCAATGTTCAGTTCTTGGTTAATCAAAAAACTGAATATTCAAACCTATGCTATAGCTTTCAGAAGCCAAATAATACTAGATTAAGAAACACAGTTGATAGTTAGAAAAAGTATCAACGAAAAATATTTATTTGAACTATTCATGGCATGGATCAAACCGCCCCGTTACCCCGCTTTCCCCGTTTTAGGGTACTGTAGTTTCATATCATTGAGAGTATATGTTGATCATATCTTACAGTTTGAGTCAGCGTGTGAGAAGCAGAACAGCAAGCTAGTCAGGGCGAGAAGTTGCAGTTGTCTTATCCTATTCAAAAAATTTATCCGTTTTTATGAGCATGAGCAGGATAATGAGAATGATTGACCGCCCGAAGTTGTTATTCCGTTACTGCCAGTTCAGTTGTTATTACTCAGAAGATCAACAGATGATGCAAACATGCTCAATGTGTAAAACTGGTGATCCCAAACTAAGGCAATACCGGCGCTGGCCTCGCCCGAATGCAGGTCAAATAAGGAAGGGGTAGGAATGCGTTAACGTTTATTTGGACGTTTTATTGGAAGCCGAGACCACCGCCGCACTTCCACGAGAAATCACTGGGATTTTGGATGACAAGATTGGGTGGCAGCAGGGTTCGTTTTAGTAAACAATACGCTGAATTCACGCTTCGTTTAGTAAAATATTTAAATACTAGTACCGATTTCTGATTCGAACCGATTACAACAGTAAGGATGCTATTGGGGCCACACACAATGTGTAATGGTGTTTTTTCATCGGAAAAACAAGGTGTTTTTTTATATTTTTGAAAACCCATTTGATCTGAGTTAAACCAATAATAAGGATGCTATTGGAGCCACTCACAAAGTGTGATGGTGGTTTTCCGTTAGGAAAACAAGGATAATTTTATGAACGCTTGAGAGACGCTTTGTTGTTCTCTTACTGTGCTCACTCGATCACTCGTTACACCGAATTATAGATAACCGAAACAACACGAAACGCGCCATGCTCGATAGGAAAATAGTGCGTAATAAAGCATCGACACAACCTTTCACAGCCGATGCTCGAACCAAACTCTTTTTTCGTAACTTACAATTTTTACTACTGTATTCTACAATCTATTGCACTGCTGTAACTAATAACTGTATCAATCAAGTTGAAGTGTCTAATGAACAATCTATGCTAATCCATTAAAAATTGAAATTGAGGGATTTCGTAAAAATAAGAGTCCGTAGATGCATTTTGTGCCTTCTGGAAACTTTATGTTTCTATTGATATCCATGCTCATCGGTTTAATACCAACCGGGAGAGACTTGGCCTTATACAAATGGATTTCATTATCTCCAGTCCGCTCAACCAATCTCAACGTTTTGTGATAGATTGGACGGATTATTATAATTTGAGATAACTCCATGCAGATGTCTTCCAAGTTTGGCAGATCGACAAGCAATCGGTGGAGAGTTTAGAGGAAGACCGGAAGAATAAGCGATGGTTCTGCGCGTGTTTATAAACAGAAGAACCTTCATAACAAAACGAATCATCGGGTAAAATACATACGGTTTTTTTTTTAATTATAAGCAGTCTAAAGCAGTTATTTGATTCATTTTATCCAGAAGTACCATAAATGGACATTCGAAAGTTTTTCAAAAGTAAGTATAATATTTTCCAGCATGTAATTAAAAAAAAAACAAGCAAACAAAACAAAACGAATGTTTTTTCATGCAGCTGAAATAACCACGAATAGAAAAATATGCAAAATGGTTGTATTTCTCGAATTTGAACAACAATTTTAATGTAATTCAATGATACACCGTTTTGGTTTCATACTACTCAGATACACATGATTGCTACATATACCGTGTTTCGACAGAACGTGTTTCAGTTGGATCATATCAGATAAATCGGTTCAAATTTCAAAACGCAGATGCAGATGTGTATATAAATTATTTTTAAAATATTGAGGAATAGCTGTTGGAACGTATATGAATTTCTTTTCGTCATTGATGAATAAAATTTCTTAAATTATTTACTAACTACTCGTGTGTTGAGAATGCAAGTAGCAACAATTCAGCACAAAAAACACAGCTTGCTTACATTTGTTACTTACGTCGTTTTAAAAGGTTATGTTTGATGTTCCTGTTTAGAAAATATCAGATAAAATAATTATACTAAAGGTGAGCAAAGGGGACACAAACCATAAGCTATAAACCACCAAAACTCAAAATGTATGTTTGTTAAAAGCTAATCACTTATTATTTGAACAACCATTAAAAAAATATAATCTATTCAAACGGTGTGAGCATGGTGAGTAAAAAACGGTGTTTCTTCTGTGTTGCTTTGGGTGAGAGGGTCGCGGATGAAAAGTACATTTTCAGTACAAACTGCAAACAAATTCGGTGGTTATTCTATACAAAAATCCAACATGACCCGTTAAATGTTTGGCATTCAATGTGGTTTGATTTAAAAACATGGGAAATATCGAAAGTTTTTAAAATCGTTTTTTTTTTTATTCCAGAACAAGCCTAGAATTGTTTAATCTTGTTGCAAGAAACGGACGGGTATTGTCAAATACTTTGGGTGAGAGTAGAGAAGATAATCCACCCGCATTCAGGCGTAATGTCACATAAATGGGGCTCCATTCCCGCTCCATCTGTCGGAACATGAAAATGACCCTACTCTACTGGTCCACCGGGCGTTGTATTGTCCGTTAAGTGTCCGTTAATGTTAATTGTTCAGTATGTGCAACCACTGGTTGGAGACGATGTAATTCTCTCTCTCTCTCTCTCTCTCTCTCTCTCTCTCTCTCTCTCTAAAAAAAACTCGACCCCCCCCCCCCCCTATTTGAAATCCTGGCTACGCCTATGCAAAGTGCTTCTGTTTGGGGTACCATATCTTCAAAAGACAAATTAGCCCTGTTGTTCATAGAGAAAGGTGTGAAAATAAACAAAGAGTATTATTTACAGCGGATTTTTTTTTTGTTTCCAACAGGATTCAGCTCCTACGCATAAAGCAATAGTTGTTCAGCAGCGGGGTATGCAAAATTTACCATATTTCATCAGTTCATCTTAAAGGTTTGCATCGTCTTCTGATTTGAACCTACGGGACTTCAGTATCTAGGGATACATTCTAAGAAAACTGGACGATTGAAACACATGTGTTTGGACTCATTTAAAAAACGTTTGATTGAGATTTGGGATCAAATGCCGGAAGAGTTGGTGCGTGTGGCTGGCAAAAATTTCAAAAAGCGTATTCGAGCTGTGCATGAATATATAGGAGAAATATTTGAACTTCACTAAACAAGTGAAGTAAATTGCTGTGTTGCATTTTTGCCCACAGCTAATGTTGCATTTTTTCTCCAAGTTACGATCCACAGTGAGAAATGAAATAAAATCATGCGAAATTGCATCACAATCTTGCTTTTTTATTTTGGGTGTACTTATACTTAAAGCTCGTAATTCAACTTTTAATGTAAACAATTTGTGTAATTTTTCAATGGTGAATGGTGTATGAATGTAGTTATTCTGTTCTGTCAAACGAGAGATATTAACGTAAATTAACGTTGGTAATGTGGCGTCGAATCAAGTGGAAGTGCGCAAACGTATTTTGTACTAATGGCAGCAAAACTCGACGTTGTCGGTACGCGATCGTGCCAACAAACTTAAAAATACCGTGTTTAATATTTTCAAATTGTTTGACCAGCGCTCCACTGTGCATTGGAAGGTTGGAAGCGGAACAAACCGAAAAGTATCCTCCTGCCAAATTTACAAGAAGGAGGATGCTATTAATGAGAAAAATTCCAACCTTTCTGTGCGAAATGTGGTTTGCAATGTTGGAAAATCAAAATCATATGTGCAAAAAGTAGAGCAAAGGCATGGAACAAAGGCGTTCAAAATGAAAAAGGTGCCCAACCGTGTAACGACAAGCAAAATTTCCCTGCCAAAAGTCATGCTAAGGAGCTTTACGCGAAGATTTTGCAAAACATTTCGTGTACCAGAATGGACGCAGATTTAAACGATAATGGATGACATATTTGATCAAAGACTTTCAACAACTTCCGGGTCTGGCTTTTATTCCACAATGCAAAGAAACGCCGTTGTCGAGTATTTCCGGACAAAGAAGGTGTCCTAATTCCTCATGAAGTATTTGGTTGGGCAGGCCATATGTAGTTGTGGTCGAGAATTCAAAATTTTCGTCTCAATTGGCACTATCAACACTATGTACTAGGAAGAATGTCTGCAGAAGCGGTTGTCACAGTTTATAAGAAGCTACGACACTCCAGTTCTGTTTTGGCCACTTGTGGCTATGCAAAATCTGTCCTGGAGACACAAGAGATCAAATACGTGCCAAAAATAACCAATCCGACAAAATATTTAAATTTATTTGTCGTCAATCGTATCTATAGACCACTTGACATTGTTGCCTTAACTCCATTCTTACAGATATTGGTAATATTGGTCGATTATAACATTTTTCGATAACATATATAATAATATACCCACATTCTATTTTTTTTTATTATGATAAGTGAAACTATTGAAAAAACAATTTCAAAATATTATAAAATAATAATGATTGCAAGACAACACAATTCGATTTCACCATGAAACATGCCACAAAAAACAGACTACCTAAACTAACGAACCAACCATTGATATCAAACATAAAAAAACGATGAAATTTGTCAGAAGCGGATAATATCCCATCAACATGAGAGGCTCTAGGAGTGGACAGTAATTTATTGCTAGAACTAAGAGAACTGAAGAGAAAGTATTGATAGTTCCGTATAGAGTAACGGCAGGTTGTAACTTGCCTTTAGTTACGCCCACTCACCTCTTAAGTGACTCTAACCACACTCTGGGTCGGCTCTTTAATACCGAGGTTACAAAGTAAGAGGAAAAACCATAGATGTTTTTTGTTTAAGTTTTACGGCGTTTTGTTAAAGTTTTGCCCTAACGGTCCCTAACAGCTACCGATACACTCTACTCACGGTTACGGCGTGTGGTGTCAGTGTTGGGCCCGTCGATGAACGCTGGTTAAATAAGTCCGCACGAGGTCTCCGTGCTCCGTCGCCTGCTTGCTCCAATACTTTCCCCGCCAATCGTGCCGATTGCCCCGTTTGCGATGCGTCGAATAAGCCGATTCGGTAATGGACGTTTGCGCCGTCCCCGCAATTTCGCTGATCACCACCTTGCCTGTAATCGTGCCGATTGCCCCGATTGTGCTGCCGATGCGTCGATTACGCCGATCTGGTGGCGTCGCCAGTCCTGTGAGGGATATCCGTGCCGTCTGCGCCCTTAGTTAACACTAATTAAGTGGGTTTCGATAGATTTATTTTCGATCGATTTGGATACGATCCGTAGATGTTCGCGAACGGATGATGGCTTACCAATCACCAAGAATACAATTTTATTAAACTTTTTGGGGTTTCTTCGAGAGCTATGGTTTAGGTCGATTGCTGGTGCTCAAGCAAGTGGACGAGTCTCCTCACATGCAAGACTCAGGAACCGGCGAACAGGCCTTTTTTCCCTAGGTAACATTCTGTGTTGGGAGTCGAGAGCACCAGGCAGTACTGCTACCAAGGATACCAGTTCGAAGGGGTGTTGTTGTGGTGTTGTGTTGTGTAGGCTGATTACATCACCTATTCAGTGTGCTGTTGTTGGATACTTACATTGGCCGTAATTTAGCTACTAGCTTTTATTTTGCATGGTATCTAAGTTAAGTAGTTTATGGTAGTTTAAGAATTTATTTATAGGCATGATTAACACGTTTCATAGCATTTAAGTTTTCTTATTTCTTTACTTTTAGGTCCTATCTAGCTAGCTAATATTTATCTATAGATCTTTCCTCTTTGGATTATATACACCCATTTTTGGTAGAAATACTGAGGATTGAGTGAGCGAACGAAGTGACTGGTCACAAGGTTAAGAAAATTGAAAGATACAAGTTGAAAACGAGCGGAGGGCATATGAAGGTAGTATACAATCGGGCGCATAATCTTTTACCAAACTACCCCTGATGCGGGGTAGGCAAGGGACAGGATACCCCCTTGACTGGTAAAAGAGTATGCGACCGATCGTGCTCTTATACTATCTATTGCTTTGTTTTGGTTCTAGCGATCTGTTTATTTCCCTCTCCCACTGCCTAACATGGGTGAGAAACTATCTCTTGCTGTTGGGTTTATTTTTGGCATGCACCGACTATTTCACACATATTATTAGTGCATAAGGTTTCAACATAATTACCTTTATCCATTGCATTAATTGAAAAAATTATAAAATTTAGTAAATTTATAGTAGTAGAGCGTCTTTTCATAAAACCATGTTGCTTGGTAGAAATAACATTTTTCACTTCGGAAAACAGGGGTTGATTGATAATGGACTCAAATAGTTTGGAAATACAAGATAATTTGCATTCGTACGATAGTTTTTAACATCTGACTTTTTACCGCTTTTGATGATCGGAACCAAGTACGATTCCTTCCAAATGAGGGGAAATATGCCAATTTGTAAAGATGAATTAAACAACCCAAAGAAGAATTTCATTCAAATATTTTCGTAAGCTCTTCTGAGATCCGGTAATTACACGTTGCCTGTTGAAGTGTTCTTAATGCACAGTCCAAATGAAAGAGCTTAAGATACTTGCCTTTGTAAGTTCAAAAAAATTTGTGAATTTGGAGTGAATCGTTGCTTATATCAATAGATTACTACGATCTAAACATTATCTAGTGCATTTGGACCAAACTACACCTTATTGAATTTGTAATACAACACGAACCCTTGACTCCTACCACATCCACTGCTGATACCTTCCCATTTCGGCAAAAAATACCACTTTATCGTATTTTGATGGCTCTGGGCAGCACTTGCAGATAACGATTTCCGTTTCGAAAGCGCATCAATTTTACTACATTGCTCATCGACGTCGTAAGGTGCTCTCACTAACTGGGCTTCCACACGCAGCAGGGATACCTCGTATTCCCACACAAAAATATGCCTTTACGTGTCCGAAATTCAACGTTAACAGGTCTTAGCTAAACTTTTGGCCACCTCCTTCCAGAAACATTCCCCATAGTGTACTGAAATTCCACCTTCTTTTGTACCCCAGCGCACAAACTAAATGCACCCGTTCATACTATGCGCAACCAATTTGTAATCCTTACCGTCTTTCTTTCAAAATACCCAGCAGAACACCGGATTGACATGTGACTGAAGAACGTCATCCACAACCGACCGTATTCAGCGAAGCCCGGCATCGAAAATTTGAAATCGATTCGTATCTACTTGGGAAGATTAAATCCCTTTTTCCGCTTTGGTTGAATTGTTAGGAGGCTGAGGAGGTTAGTTGCAACAACTTTGATCACGGCTCGCAATTCATCAGCTCCGGATAAGATCTTAGGGCTGCCGGTCGTCGGTTGTCGTCGGTGCGCTTTCGTCCGACAATCTGTCAGTCGATGCACACAGCCCCGTCAAGACGAAGATGTTGTGCTGTCGAGCGAAGATCAGAGAGATGGGATTTATCGGTTGCATCTGCCGGTCGTGAATCGATGCAGATTAGCTGCTGTCAAATTTGAATTTATTTTTTGCTTCGCAGGTATTGACAAATATATGTGTGCTGCTTTCAGGAGGCGACGGTGTGAGTAGATCGGAGGAAATGGTAATACCTTTCAGCTGAGTGGAAACAACATGTGGCAGAAGAACTGCAATCTATTTTTTTGAACGGCACTAAGTTCAGTATCATGTTCGACGATAATTTGCCCCAGATTGCCGAAATGGATATCAAAATAAATTCCCCAATAAAGCATTCCGATTAAATTCCTCGAAACTATTTTCCTTCCATTTTCGGTCTTTGAATCGCATTTACAACAGCTACCTATATCGCCAGCAGTAGATTCAAAGTTCATGTCTAATCCATTCAGGTGACTGAGTGCACTCCACCAAAGACCACGAGAATGGCATCAAAACGTCCTTCTTATCTTTGCATGAATTAAACGAATGCGTTTAATCAATTAATTCGAAACATGATTCCTCCGACAGGGTTTTGCTTGTGTGTGAACGTGAGTCTGGGCTGCCTTTTGTTTCCAATCGGCCGAGGAAGAAGATAAGCGGCTTTCGAACACCTGGACCAATTATCGTTAGCGTTCTCGCGAGAATAGCTTCTACCCACCGATACACCTTCAAGTGGTCCCGCTCACGTCTAATTGGTCAAAGCTTCAGCGGGATTTTAAGGTTTAATTGAAAAATTAGTCCACCGTCGCGTTTGACTTCTTCCAACAACGGCGCGTGTGTTGGTAACGATGTGGTCAAAAAGACGAGCATCGCGGGAAACTGCTATCTCACCGTGTGCATGTTTTCAGTTTTGCAAGCTTCCTGTCTGCCAGTCTTCTCCTTCTTCTGCGCTATATCCTTTAATGTGAAACCATTTCAGGATTTACCAGCTCACGATGAGCGCAAAGTTTACGTTCGCCATCCGCGCACTGGAAGCTAATCCTACTGCGAGAAAAGGTGTTCCGAAAGCCATTAGGCACACAAGCGATACGCCAGCTGAAATTAAGATAAACCCCAATGTGTGGCGTGGTATTTATTTGGAAAGCAGGATAATGCTCGTATTTTGCAACTGGTAGCGCTCTCAGCGCTATCAGAAGATAGCTTAAATAATGTCGGTGCTTAGGAACAATAGGGACGCTCAACACGCGAGAATTTTCCTCAATTCCTTTTCCCATCCTCTTATGTTCCATTCCCTAAAACGTTTCATCCTATTATTGATCACCAATAAAAAGTAGGATTCCAAACTCCAAGATGCTTGCTATTGTGAACAGAGATATCTCATACTTTAATCTCTCTATTTTCCTTCGGGGGATGTTTGTGCCTTTTCTTTCCATTTGCTCTCAATCGAATGAAGTTTTAATCTTTCTCGCACCAAAACATGCGTAAAGCCACACACACCGAATCTTGGCAAGATCTCAGGGAGAGAAAGAAGCGATCGAATTGATTCGCTTCGGGGATCGGATGTACACAAAACAAAAAGCCTCGCAGCAGTCGCCCTTGAAAGTAAAAAGTCGAGAAACTTTAACGATTGGAAGAAATTAACCCTCGACTCAACTACCCCGTTTGGAATGGAAGGTTAGACGAGAGCACATAAATTATAGATTTCGCTACGGGTTCATGATCACCGTGGGCCCAAAAAAATTGAGCTAGAAAAAGGTTAAGTAGCACGATAGGATAGACGATGAAATCGAAAAATGGGAAGATTTGGAGAACAAGCGATTGCTCGAAAGAGTGCACTTCATCCGGCCAATGATGATGATGAGAGGAAATCGGTTAACGATATGTTTCGGTATGCTTTTTTCACGCTCGATTCGAGCAGGGAATAAATATTTATGTTTCACGTTAATTAAGGCGAACGGGGGCGCTGGTCCCCGAACTGAGCGTATTCTCTTGACGACGAGAACGGAACTCGTATCGAAATGAAGTGGAGCCGAACGGCTCTCCACGGCTGTTTAAATTGTAATTTGTTCGAACTTGTTCGAATCTTCTTTGCCAGGGCTTTGCAGTATGAAGAGCATGGAGAGAATTAATCGCTCTAGCTTCTCTCTAGAAACAGAATGTGTCCATCCGGCGTGGAATGTTTACGGCAATTTTGTCTAATCAGGACATAAAAGCATGTATTTATGTGGGAATACGAGGTATCCCTGCTGCGTGTGGAAGCCCAGTTAGTGAGAGCACCTTACGGCTTTAATGAGCAATGAAGTAATATTGATGTGCTTTCGAAACGGAAATCGTTATACACAAGTGCCGTCCAGCGCAATCAAAATACGATAAATTGATCATTTTTGCCGATATGGGAAGGTATAAGCAATGAATGTGGTGGGAATGTAGGGTTCATATTGTATTTCAGACTCAAAAGGGTGATTGATTTAAATGCACCAGTCAATATTTCGATCGTAGTAATCTATTGATACAAACAACGATTCACTGCAAATAGGTCAGCGAAGTTCAATTCAGTGTAACTGTCAATCAGGATAGAAGATTTTTTTAATCAAGACAAAGGCAAGTATCTTTAACTCTCTCATTTGGAGTTCCCTGTAAGAACGCTTCAATTGACTACGTGTATTTGGCTGGATTTCATATAGCTAACGAAAGTATTGAAATGAAGCATTCCACAGTGCAATAGAATAATCTTTATTTATACATGACTGCACCAGAAAGTTGGATGAAGATTTATCCGAACCCCTCTTTGGTTTTATTCCTGCAAACTTTTTTCGAACACCAGTGTTGCCACTTTTAAATCTGTATATTTAAAGCTATTTTTTTTTATCTGTATAGAAACCCTAAAGGAAGTGATTATGAGGCTTCAGTCCCGAGTTGATAAGACATAATCAAAGAGCGAAACCAAATATACCTATCGAACATTCAAACCCTGTATCATCGAACAAAGCTTTTTAAGTACGCAAAATGAGAGTTAATTGAAAGCACACAGAATAAAAAATCTGAATTTTCATTGTGATGTAAATATCGGAGCATGTGAAATTGCATTTCATTACACACGAAGCAGCGACTTGCATGAAATAGTTCTAACAAAGATGAGCTTTTGCATACAACATTATCGAGTATGTATGGAATGTCCCAGAACTTTACACAATTTATAATTTAAATGTGTATTCTTTTTGACGCTCCATTTATGTGCATGATAATAAACATAAATTCACACAAATTTTTCGAGCTGTGCAGTGTTACATGTTCCTCTGTTTTCATTCTGTTACTCTACTTTTCAAGGATTCTTCGAGGCAACGTGGTGGAAACCCCTGTTGTAGGAAACCCATTTGACCAGTGGTCTGCAACACACTTTGTCCGGGTCGTTCAAATGACGGTTCTCACGGATAAGCTTACCTGTTCACATTTCGTGGCATGGCGGAGAAGACAACATAAAATGGCGGAAACGTTTCATCGTTGTGTAGATGCGCACCATGTGCATTCTGTTTATTGGGATTGGTGTCAGCTTTAGCCTCATATATAGGCTAACCGACGCGCACTGTGTCGACTTGCTGTCATTTGTTGTTTGTTTACCGCGCACGATCAAGGAGTACGGCGACGTAGTAAAGTTGTTTGCGAGAGGTAAGCGACGTGACGATATCATTTAATAGTAACTAGCTGAACCCGGTGTGAGCGCTGCTACGCTTGCAACTACAAGAATGAAAATTCAATCGAACTGGCACGTTTATGGTTGTTTTTCGGCATAATTTTTTTCAGGATTAAAAAGGGGTTCAAACTTGTATCAGAACATGCTTCTTTCCCGAGAAATACACATTTTGTATTTTAGTAACCTGGATAATTCTAATGTTTGGTTGAAATTTGTGTTTCATTTGTATGAGAGCCCCCCTCTAGATGTGGAGGGGTCTCAAACCACCATACAATCATTGCTTTCAAAACCCACCACATGCCAAATTTGGTGGCATTTGCTTAATTAGTTCTCGAATTATGCAGCAATTTGTGTTTCATCACCCCTTAAAGAGAAGGAGGGGCCTTGAAATGCCATAGAAAAAATTCTTGCCTCCAAAAACCTCCACACGCAAATTTTGGTTTTATTTGCTTCATTGGCTCTCGAGTTATGCAAAAATTGCGTTTAATTTGTATGAGAGTCCCCCATTCCAGAAAGCGGAGGGGTCTCAAACCACCATATAAATATTTCTCTCCTTCAAAAACCTTCACCTGCCAAACTTGGTTTCATATGCTTAAACAGTTCTCGAGTAAAGAAGAAATTTGTGTTTCATTTGTATGGGAGCCCCCTTTTCAGAACAAAAAGGGGGTTCAAGTCACATTAGAAACATTTATTGCCTTCAAATACCTCCACATGCCAAATTTGATTCCATTTGCTTGTTTTGTTCTCGAGTTATGCAGAAATTCTTGTTTCATTTGTATGGGAGACCACTCTTGCAGAGGGCGGAGGGGTCTCAAACCACAATAGAAACATTTCTTGCCTTCAAAAACCTCCACATGCCAAATTTGGTTCCAGTAACTTTATAAGGTCTCAAGTTATTCAGAAATTTCAGTTTCATTAGTATGAGAGCCTCCCCTTCTAGAGAAAGGAGGGTTCAGTAGTGTCCGAGTCTATAAGGTTCAGACAGACAGACAGACAGACAGACAGACAGACAGACAGACAGACAGACAGACAGACAGACAGACAGACAGACAGACAGACAGACAGACAGACAGACAGACAGACAGACAGACAGACAGACAGACAGACAGACAGACAGACAGACAGACAGACAGACAGACAGACAGACAGACAGACAGACAGACAGACAGACAGACAGACAGACAGACAGACAGACAGACAGACAGACAGACAGACAGACAGACAGACAGACAGACAGACAGACAGACAGACAGACAGACAGACAGACAGACAGACAGACAGACAGACAGACAGACAGACAGACAGACAGACAGACAGACAGACAGACAGACAGACAGACAGACAGACAGACAGACAGACAGACAGACAGACAGACAGACAGACAGACAGACAGACAGACAGACAGACAGACAGACAGACAGACAGACAGACAGACAGACAGACAGACAGACAGACAGACAGACAGACAGACAGACAGACAGACAGATAGACAGACATTACGGAGAGGGGTGGAGCCTTAAACCACCATAGAAAAAACACCTTCCTCCAAAACCCCCACATGCCCAATTTGCTTCCAGTTGCTTGATTAATTCTCGAGTTATGCAAACATTTTTGTTTCATTTGTATGGGAGCCGCTCCTTCCAGGAAGGAGTCTCGAACCATCATAAGAACCTTTTCCGGCCCCAAAAAACCCAATACAATTTTTTTATAACAGCAAGCAAAATTCTCATGTTTGATTAAAATTTGTGTTTCATTTGTATGAACCCAACCCCCCCACCACCATACCAGAAAGAGGAAGGGTCCACCGTTGAATCATTTCTTTCCTTCTAAATCCCCACAGGCCAATTTTTTTTCCATTTGCTTTTTTAGATCTAGCGTTATGCAGAAACTTCAGTTTCATTTTTATGACAGCCTCTTTCTAGGAGAGGGGAGGGGTCTCAAACCACCAAAGAAACATTTTTCGCCTCCAGAAAACCTCATATGCCAAATTTGGTTCCGTTTGCATGATTTGTTCTTGATTTTTGCAAAAACTTCTGTTTCATTTGTATGGAAGACCCCCTCTTCAGCGAAGGTAGGGGTGTCTTACAGACAGACAGACAAACAGAATTCATTTATATATATACAGGGTACGGGACGGGTTTTAAGCAGTTTATTCAGCACCTGGGACATTTGATGAAGCTGTATGTAATCAATAATTAGAACTGCTAATATTTAATCCCTTTGCTGACTTCTGATCTATCGGAACATACCTTCAGCAACGAGAATTAGACTCAGAAAATGCCATAGCCATGGAATCAAGTTCCCAATAGCAGGGACTTTTTAAAAGCATGCGGATTGCTTTCCGATCATGAAAATGGTTTCTTCAGCTCCGCAATCTGTCATAAAATAACAATATTGTATGAAGCCGATGAAGACATTTAATCTGATACACGCTATTAAATGCAAAATACACAAAGGCAAAATTTTAGCGAACTTCTCCAGCAGGTAGGATACTGATGGTTTTCTTGATGATTTGTTTTAAATCTTCTAAATGACAGTAATAAATTGGTCATCAATCATGATTTATGCATCGAATCAGTTGCCCGATAGATAGAGCTTATGACCATATCATAAAAAGTGAAATAATTTGGAAAATATAGGATTCTTAGACCTATTTCCTAACAACTGATTAAAACATTCACTCTTGATTAGGCCGTTCCCTACCTAAGATAAAGATAGACATTCTGTCGAAATTTGGGAACCGTCGCGCTAAATACATATGGTTCTACCCCGAAAAATACCGTTCTGCCAGTCAGGGATGGAATTCTCCTCGGTGCAATCAGGGTGCTTAGTGAAAATTTACTCCTCTTTCAACTTAGCTTTCTAGATGCACTTCCACAGTTATTAAATTGAGAGCTTTCAAAGCCAATCACCAATGCATGAATTTGTATATTATGTGGAAAGCACAATGATACTATTATGCCCAGGGATTCTTAATGTTTAGATCAAGGTCACTTACGTCAGTGCGGTGGAGTCCTTTTTTGCTCTTTCACTCTTCGTCGTTCACACTGCAGTGAGTGTATGAACGCTCAGAGAGCAAACTGTCAATTCTCTCGGTCACCCGTGCTGTGTCGAACAATCTCTACTGTGGTGTCAGGAAAAAATCTCCGTAGAGACTGAGTGAGATTCACCAAAGAGAGCTAGAAATGTGCACCCGGGTGATTCTCCCCAGAGAAATCGCAACCCTGCTGCCAATATAAGCATAATGATTGCAGATTTTTAACACTCAACGTTACCCGTTGTATCGTATCATAACAGTAGGGATAATTTTCATGTTTGGTTGAAATTTGTATTTTGTTTGTATGAGAGCCCCCTTCGAAAGACGGGTGGAGTCTCAAACCACCGTAGAAACATTTCTTGCCGATAAAAACCTCCACATGCCAGATTCGGTGCCATTTGCTTGGTTACCCAAGCAACCAAAAGTTCTGATAAAAGGGTGTTTTTGGCTTAACCAGCTAATCGAAGGATTATGATGAGAATTCTATTCAGCTTACTTTTTAAGTAATTAACCGAACTTTCTAGTTCGCATTCAATGATTAAGCTGCTAGCAGCATTCTTATAAACTTCTAAAGAAAACTTTGAAGTTCACAGAAGGTTCGTTCAAGAGGTTGTACAGAATGCTATTCAGCTTAAAAAGTACGTCAAACGAACTCAACAAACCAAAAAAAAAAGACATATGTGTTCGACATTTTTGTTCTTGTTTTTGTTCTAATCCTGCTGCAAATTTATTCTTAGAGTGCTGTGTGTAATGAAATGATGATTGAGTTTAATTTGATGATATTTTCTTAGTTTAATTAAATTTTTATTACTAGCTAGTTTCGAACTCGAGTCCTCCTCTTTAAAACCGGGATACTTACCACTGTGCCATAGGGACTGGGTGGTTTATGTTATGATTTTACTCGAAGCGTCGATTCCATGTATTAGTACTTTTTTGTTCCCTATAATCCTACATCGTTTTGATTAATTTAGAATCACGCTATGTAACGACTCCTCAGTTTGAGTATTTGGGAATATAGCCATGTAATTCAAATTAGTAGCCAAAATAGGATTACCCTATAAGGTCAGTAAAATTACTTATATTGAGTCTTACCGAACAAAATCAATCAGACACTGCTAATACCTTCGTACCAATATTGTCCTCCAGCAACTTTAAAAATGTCGGAAGTTGCTTGCCAGGATGTCTTCATACGCGGAACGAGCAACCTTTTCCCGAATAAAAATTTACAATAGGATTACAATACAAAACCATAAATTTATAATACGTTTTGTTGTTGAACTGCAAACTATACTGTTCATGTATACTTCTACTAAAACGACACTATTATCAGTATAATTCATAGACAATAAAGTCTATTGTAGCAAAAATTTTACCAGTAAAAAGACAATAAAATAAATGGTTTTTGTTTGAAATTGTTCGAGAAAAACTTGATTGTTTAATTGTTACGATACATAACAAGCCTGCATTTCTATTGTAAAATCGTCATCAACAATAGATTCTATGGTGGAAAACAATAATTTTAAATGTTACCTTATCGTTGAGAACAATATAGCCTTTAGTATCTACAATTCTTTTAAATGTTCTTCTTAATAGATTCAATCGTAGTTTTAATCTGATTTTAATTAGGGTTAATCACCAATATTAGATTTATGAATTCGTGTGATTGCCTAATGCACTCATTCAAATCCATTTAATCCAATGCAGCACTATATTTATCTATTTCAAATGATGAATATCAATAATCTAATGAGTCATCATCACTTTCCTTAAAATCTTCCATTTCGCTGTCATCGTCTTCAAGTAAATTGTCTTCGGACGGAGATGTATGTCTTGGGTAATCGGTCCCAATTTCTTTTTCGTTTGAAACATTTTGTGATGTGGTAGGCTATGGTTTTCCTATAAAGCAGGATAAAAAAACATTCAAATAAAAAAAACTACACATTAATTAGCTTGTTGAGTGACAGCTTAATTTTCCGCATCCCATTTAGCCAACAATCAATGTGTAACTAGCGATTTGAAATTGGTTAACTGTTGTAGAACCCCTAGTTCCAAAGTAAACCTTGCAGTCTGCGCCTTGCTATGCACTTTTACGCTTTTCAGTACCTAGTATCTTTGTTTTTGTTTTGATTCGCTATGTTGTTTTGACAGAATATTTGAGGGTGTATTGGTGTGAGTTACGTTATTAGGGGCGAATCATCCCAAGCAACACAGCTTGTTATAAATAAGTTGAAAATACCGTCCAATGACAAATACATGCAATTAATAAGCAACTAACTTCATTTCATACTTTAATATGACGTAAAAAGCACAAAATTTGCAGCCTTATAAAACAAAAGGTGAAAAAAAATAAAACCTCATACAAAAATAAAACCGCGCCAGGTCTTATAATTCCGATGATTGAAAAGTTTATGCTTAGTATCTACGATTTGCTTTTCGTTGGCAATGAAACCACAATCTTGTACAACAAATCCATCCTTATGTCACAAAATATGTTTTGCAAAACATGGTTGATGTAATGTTATTTCAACAGTGTTTTATACTATCTATATAATCTATTCCTGTTTATGTTATATAAATGTATAGAACAATGTTTTAGCAAACAACTATAAGGAATAAATCACTCCCAGCAGTGAAAAAAGTATTTTTAGCTTAATCATAGTCAGAGAAAACTGATTTGGCCCTTTGATCTTATAAAATATGAATGACTCAAACCGCTCAGAACGTGACATATTTTGCAAAACACTTATAATATATTTATAAAACAAAATATTATAATTCATTCTAAAATGATGATTTTCTTTGAGTTACTTGGGATTAAGCTTAGGACCGAGCTTGGGACCGATGTGCTAGTACTTCCTGAGCCAAAAAATATATTCATTTCCTTCATGACTATCCAACCGTTAATTAAGCTAACAGTTTTTTACGATGGTAATAAAATAAGCCGTTCTATTTTAATGTTTTTGAAAAATCCATTCTTTGCTCTTGTATCTTGTCAAGTACAACACCAGATCACTCTTCAAATGTAAACAATCGTTTTTACATTTTCTAAAGTTTTACTGAGAACTTTACGTGTACTACGAAAAGTAGGAAAATAGTTCAACATAGATGTATTGTAAACTTTTGCGCTGAATAAAAGTACGGTTGGTACTTTTATTGAACTTTGTGTTAGAGATTTTTTGAAGTTCAAATCAAGTTCTCAACTATCAACATATGAACTTGAAGGTTGGGTTAAATAGCAAGAAAAAACTATTCTCGAACTTTTAAGTTCCTTTTAATATTAATGACACTTTAAAGAACATTAAGTTCTGTTTGTCCGTGAAGTGTCTTGTTATTCAGCAAAAAAGTTCCATGGAACTAAATTTCAACTGAATGTGAACTTCTGAGTTCTCATCTCAAGTAAAATTCGAACTTTTGGTTGCTTCGGTAGTTCTTGAGTTATGTTAAAATTTTTGTTTCATTTGTATGAAAGCCATCCCTTCCAGATAAGGGGGGATCTCAAACCACTCTCGAAAAAAATCTTACCTTCAAAAACCACCACATGCCAAAATTGGTTCCGTTTGCTTGATTAGTTCTCGAGCTATGCAGAAATTTGTGATTCATTTATATGGAAGCCCCCTTTTCAGAGAGTGGAGGGGTCTCTTACCACCATAGAAAAAATCCTGCCTCCAAAAAC
>JAHHFK020004408.1:0-94619 GCA_024533555.2 Aedes koreicus
CAACTTTCGAGCACACACGCGCGCGCTCGCGGGGAAGATGCCCACTGAGTGCATCCAATCTTTTTACATCACACTCGGTATGGAAGGTGTGTGGCTATAGTATTTACCTGCATAACCGTCGTTGTGTTAAAGCTCATGCTTGACGATTCTGTGTTGTTTTTCTAATTTCGTTTCTACGATTGTGTCGTCGCTGCTGCTGAGTTGGATTGCCGAGTAATTCCCGCGATCGTCGTCGTCCTCGGCGCTGCTCGACGACGTCTTCGGAGTTTCTTCTGTTTTGACCTCTTTCTTCGTCAGCACAAAGCACAGGCACAATCTTCTCTCGGTGAGGATTTTTGCTTAAATTTTTTTTTTCAAACCGCAAGTTACTCGTGTTTTCCGTTGGAATCGTTTTCTATGTTCTCTTCACGCGATTTTCCCAACAATGTTCGATTTTTCACCCTCTAGGTTTTCATCATCGTGTTTTTATGCTGCTGTTCACCTAATGGATTATGATCTTTTGTGATGTTCGATATCGGCTGGTTTCGATTATTCAATAAACGAGCGCAATTTTATATTTTTTTTCCGAACCAGAGCTGACATTTGATAGGGCAAGATGCGTGACCGACGACTTTATGAAGTGATCTTCTTGGAAAATGGCAAACAGTCAATATCTGGTGAGGGATCTTCGAGCTTTTTGTTTTTGTTACTCTCTACCCGGTGTGGGGGTCTTTTTGTGAGAAAATTATGTTCACAGCCTGTTGTCGAAGGAATTACATCACCTGGTTCGTGGGGAAATCCAAATCTCTGGAGAAGAGCATAATAACCGCACCGCACACCTTTTCAGTGACCCAAAACCAAAATCGTCTCCCACCGTCAGAAGTTGACACTCGACCTTGGCGGCGCAAGTGCAGATGATTCAACTTTCATTTGCGCCCTACAGGCAAAAACGAATGAAACTGCATGCAGTTGGTTACTCAACTGTGACCAAGCTCACGCTTTCCTTCATTCCACCGCGACGACTTGGTTGCACGCGCCAGTGCTCGCGAAACGAAATGTCACTGCAAACGTGATGCACTTCCACCTGAAGAAATAGCGCCAACTTCACTTGTGCTTCAATTATTTCGCCTTGCGAGCATACTGCACTCTTGGGTACCTGAAATGCCACGGATTTTTTGTTTGCGATTCTTCTTTTTCGTTTTCTGTTGATTCGAATTCTGCAGTCACTGAATACTTCCTCGTCTAGAGTGCCGCCAAAGCTCGCAAGAACAAACAATTCACGACAACATCACATTCATACAAGCTCCGGAAGGGTGGCAATTGTATGCTGCGAATTTTCCCCCATCAACTCGCGAGTTGCCTGTCAGAAGAACAGTGTGAAATTTCTGAACAGCTCTTCGGGCGAAGCCGAAAATTACTCGCACGAGATATACCACGAGCACACTCCGCAAAGGCTGTGCATAAACGGACGGTCAGATCTCCCGGTGCCGGTTGAGATATACGGGGGAATTGTATAAATCCATCAGGCAAAAGAGCAACTTCTCACACACGGCAAGATCAGAGGAGAACTTCGTCCGTCCGCACCCATGCGGTGCCGTCGGTGTGGCAAGATGCTGAGCACAGTAATGACATCACGCTTAATCAGCCTAGCGAAACATATGACGGAACGCGGTAGAAGTGACGTCACGACCAAGAAGGCTCGCCGAGATCAACACAGCTGTTGCAGTACGTGACGGCGTCGATAGATTCCAGCGACCTGTGTTGATGACGTTGACTGCGAGTGAGAAGCCGCGTGGTTGAAGGTGGAAGATTTTCTCTTCTCTTCGGGGCTGTTTAGTGAGATGGTTGTAAGAGACGGTGAGAGATGTTGAGATGGAGAGGCCTTCGGAACCCTTTCAAGACTGGATTTGGTGAATTCAGTCATCCGTTAGCTACTTTCGTGATGTTGAATAAATCGGGCTGGGACAGTTTCAATATCAACATTTCTTGGTTAGGGGCAGGCGAATGGCACAGCCAGTTTAAGGCAAATGGGTTCGTCGCTTAATTTGTGAGTATTGAAGTCATTTGTTTTGAGATGCATTCTAGAGCAAGAGTTCGTTAAATTTACGGTTTGTTTACTGACAGAGCGGCAATCAAAATCTATTTGTATTGATTTTTTTTGGCAAGAAATTCTGTCTACATATTTTCTTGCTTGTCCTGCTTGTCCTGCTGAAAAGTAAATTTGTTGCGCTGAAATCTACGCATAAAAGGTAGCAGACGTGTTTCCAGCTCCGTGATGTAGTCCCTGCTATTCATCTTAGATGACGTGAAAGCGATTTCGATTTTGCCGGATGCAAAAAAACTATCCACGTCATACATGAACCTCCTTCAAAAATTCCAGGTGCTCACTTTTCCTCAAATCGTGCCAGTATTCGATAAAACCATCGGGGCCGTCCAGATTAAACTTTTTCTCGTCGTTGAAGATCGTCTGCGCAAAGCATTTAATAAACATAATTTAAATTGCACAGCTTCAGGGGTCTAGCTGATAACTTACCAACATTGCCAAAACCATCCTGCTTTATTAAGTTTTATTAAGGTTTTATCAAAGCCACAAGAAATCAATTTGGTTTTATTATGACACCATGAGTTGCCAATAGGTTTCATATTTTAGTCAGGTTTATGGAAACCTACACAGCTTGTTAAAAACGATCTTAAAACCTCGTTATTTTAAATACCTTGTACTCCTATCAAAGGTTTTATTTTGACTTTATGAACTTATAAAATGCTGTTTTGAAATGCCGTTTTAGGACTTATTCATATTATCTTATTATGGTCAGTTGAAAAAGCATTTTAAAACCATTTTGCCTCCAGTCAATGCATTAAACGGCATATTGGCCACCAATCACCAAATAACCAAATAGTTTTAAAGTAGTCATTGCGAAGAGAACTTGGCTTTATGGCAGAATTATAATTTTTTTTCCAATCGCCATATTGAAATATAAGAAATAATGGAAATGTGGAAAAATAAATGCACCAAATTTTAAATGTAATGCAAATGAACTGTAGATCGGAGACCAATTTCTGCATTTTTTTAGATAATCTAATTGAATTCCACCAATTTTCAAGAAATTCATGATTAATTTATCGAATATATTTGTATTCATTTTGTGTTTGTTGTTGTGAACTCGCATAATTTCCGAGGCGCATTAATTTTCGGCTCTTATCGTGCCAATATTCACCACAAAATTAAATGCGCATATGATTTGGAGCATGATACGCTGTATAAAAAACTCAATTTGCTTTGGATATTTTGCTGTCAAACAAAATTTCCCGCAACACTAGACCTGTTTTTTACTGAAAGAATCAGAAGAGCAGAGAATCGAACAAAGCAGAACAACAAAAACCAACCACGATATCACAATGAAGTTTGACAGCTGTGGCCATTTGGCCGCATGCTGGTTTTCATGGCAGCCAAAAGGTTTTATGAAAGTTCTCAAGTGGTCATAATATCTATCACTAGAATATATTCAAAATCTTTATGGTCTTATAAAGGTTTTATTAACTTGTTTTCACAACCGTCTATAGAGTGGGCCACTTTGTACAAATTTTGGCTTTAAAGAAGCATAGAGGAGGTGTTGGTAGACAAAATATTTTTGAATGTTTTGTAGTTTTGTGCTTTCAACAAAGCCGGGAGGAATGCTATACGGCTGGAATAAAACTAGAATTGTTACTTGGGTATATGGAATTCTAGTTTTGGCATAACTTCATGTTCCATGTAAATTAAAGCCAAAGCCAGTTGTTGCGATCTGCAACAGACCTGACTGTTGTATGAAAGATAGCAAACAATTTCGTTGTACACTGAAAAATTATTAATTTTACACGAAACGATGGATTTACGTGAAGGAACGTTAACAAAGATTTCATGTAAAATTCAGTGCCCCAAAATAGGAAAAGACGCAAGTCGACGAAAAGTGTGTTTGATTGATTAGATCTTCTCATCTCTTTTGAATGATTCTATGTCCTTAAGGGCGCTCGCATGTGTCGGTCTTAGGGCACCAAATTTTATATGATTTTTTGGTGCTGTGGTCTTACGCCTTCAATGAAAAAAATTTAACAAGGGCAAATTTTACGCATCTGTTATAATTCATTGTTGTTTTTGTAAAAAAGTTGAAGGTTGGATCAGATGATTGATAAAATAAAAAGCTCTTAAGTGTTAATTTTAGCGCTTATTTATGATGAAATCCTAGTTCATGTTGCTGTATTTCTAATGCATAAGAAGATTAAATAAAATATTAAAGGATTCAATAAGGATACTGGGGGCCGGCATCGGTGGTGTAGTGGTAAACGTGACTGCTACTTGGCACCCGAGTGGGTATGGGTTCAATCCCAGTCGACGTCGGTGGTTTTTCTGTGGCGAAAAAATCTGGACACGTCTTCCTTCCTAAGTTAGTCCCAAAATGATGTCACCTTGCCAAAGCACTGGGAAACATAGATTTCATTTTTAGTCTTTCGAGCGTTTCCAAAACAGTTTCGATCCCAAGACCAATAACATCACTTTTTTTTTCAAAACGGTTCTTTCATTTTGGTGCATATCTAATCGTTACATTGTCTGTTTCTGTAAATCTCGCACAGAAAATAATAATAATTAAATCGATCCAAAACATACCTAAAACTATGATTGATAAACAGGGCGTGCAATATCAACACAGAAAAAAAAATTGATTTTAACAGGCGCGTCAAATTTCGGAGCCGTGGTTCAAGCAAAGTGGCTTGGCCATCAACCAGCAAGTCTGCAAAACAGAGTGTTTGCAGAAAATTTTCATCCCGTTGCTTCAGAAATATCGCTCGGATGGAGACAACGTGTTTTGGCCGGACAAGACATAATCACACTACGCGAAGAAAACGCCAAAGTTCCTAGAGAGCTAAAATATTTCATTTGTGCCAAAAGACCGGAGTCCGACTAATCTGCCGCAGTGTCTTCCTAGCGAGGATTTTTTGGTCTTTTGAGCACCTCTGTATATTGGAAGGCCAAGAACACAAAGCAACTCATCAACAGGATCAGAAGCAGCATCCAGAAAATTGATGTGGCAGCCGTCCAGCGATCATCTGTTACCATCAGGACTAAGCAGCGCCACTCGGGGATCACGGACCATATGCTTATATTCATTAAGCTAGGTTTGAAGTCTAAGGTCAACCCCTTTTATATAAAAGAAATCAGGTTGAACTGTACTTCTTTGTTGTTTTTTTCGCGAGCTATTCTTTCCACTCCCGCTATTATTTATTTATTTATTTATTTATTGTCGTCAATCATAAGTAGACCATATAATATATATTAAATATAATATAATATTATTCATTCTTGTATTTTCTGGTTTCTTATGGAGCTAAAATACTGTTTTAGTTTATGCCGAGACATTGTAAAGTCAATGATTTCGCAGTGTTTATTGTAAGAAGCTATCATGCGATTTATTGGTCCATTTGTTGCATAGTTTGTGCGATGATGGCTGATGGCGAATAGGTTACGATTTCGAAGTTGCCGAAAAGGTGCATATATGTTTAATTTTGATAAAAGTTCTGGTGAGTCAATACGCTGCGAAACGATATCGTTTACAAATGAAACGCTTGCATACTCACGACGATCTTTCAATGTTTGGATGTTTATAAGCATGCAACGCGCTTCATATGATGGAAGACGAAATGATGTCCAACCCAACCTACGAAGAGCATATAATAGAAATTGCTTTTGTACTGATTCTATTCTGTTTTCGTGTGTGGTTAAATGAGGAGACCATACAATGCTGCAATATTCCAGAATAACCTAACATAAGCTATATATAGTGTTTTAATAGTGTATGGGTCCTGCAAATTATGACAAAAGCGCTTAATAAAAGCCCAGCATGTTATTTGCCCTGTGAATAATTGTGTTGTAGTGGTCTATCAAATTAAGTTTGGAGTCTAAGATTATTCCTAAGTCCCTAACTCTTTCACATTTTTCTACTTTCTGATTACCTAGTGAAATTGATATGTTTGATGTTGTTATTTTTTTGCTAAATGATATTGAGTTGCATTTTTTTACATTCAGCTCTAATCAGCTTTTTTTAAACCATGTGTAGAATATGTTTATTTCATTCTGGAATAAATTGATGTCTTCCTTATTTTGTATTTCCAAATAAAGCTTCATGTCATCGGCATAGATTAGTACTTTAATATTTTTAAGAATGAAGGAAATGTCATTTACGTACAAAATAAAAAAGAAGGGGTCCTAAATGAGAGCCTTGTGGGACACCAGAAGTGACTTGAATAGGATTTGATTTCTTTCCATTTAATTTTATTATTTGTTGGCGGCTGGTTAAGTATGATTCAAGCTATTTCAAGAGTCCAGGTTCAATCCCATGGTTTTGTAGTTTGAAAAGTAGCATTGGTATGTCAATACGATCAAAAGCCTTGCTAAGGTCTGTATAGAGAGCTTCTACGTGGTTTCCATTATCCATTGCATTCAATGAATAGTCTATAAATTCAATTAAATTTGTCGAGGTTGAACGGCCCTTAAAAAAGCCGTGTTGCTTGTCAGTTGGTTGATTTTTGATTTGGAGAAATAATTTTTCATTGACAATTGCCTCGAAAAGTTTAGGAATTCAAGAGATAATGGCTATTCCACGATAGTTACGTATGCCAGATTTTCGTCCAGATTTGAAAATAGGGACCAGAAATGAGCTTTTCCAAATTGTTGGGAAAATTCCTGATTCCAGTGACATATTAAAGAGCCAAAACAATGGAGATGTGAGTTCCAGTGCTAAACTCTTCATGAACACTGGAGGAATTCCGTCAGGTCCAGGACCTTTTGCGGCGTCCAAATTTTTTAATGCTTGGAAAATATCTTGCACATACAGTTGGATGACGCCAATGCTCCCAGTAAATTTAGGGTAAAATGCAAAATATTCGCGATCGCGATCCTCTTCAGAAAATGTCGTATAGATTTCTTGAAAAAATGTTGCAAAAAGATTGCAATTTTTTTCCGAGTTATCACCGACACGTTCATCAAGGTACATTGTGGATGGAAAATTTTCAGATTTTAATTTGGTTTTTACGTAATTGAAGAAGTTCTTCGGACATGACTTTATTTCAAGTCCAGTTTTTGTATTGTATTCTTCAAGTGCAATGCCCATGGCTAGATTCAATTGGTCGCATATGTCCAGATAGTTTGCTAAATTTTCACTGCTGTTGAATTTTTTGAAAATTTTGTGAGCTTTCTGCTTTCGATTATTTAAATTTTTGATTTGTCTATTAAACCAGACTGGATCACTCGTATTTCGGTGACGTCGTTTTTTCTTCAAAGGTATTTCTTGCAAAATTATTTCCGATAAAATTTTATAAAAAATGTCTACAGCAGTTTCGACATTTCCTTCATTCTTGAAAATTTCCTGCCAGTTTACATTGTTTATTTTGCTTCTGATATTCGCATAATTAGCTAGTCTGTATTCAAAGACTTCTTCATAATCGCAGTCGTAGGGTCTTTGATATTCATGTATAAATAAAGAATATTCGATTGCCGTGTGACGCATTTAACTTTTCCATAATGGGTTCAGCGATTCAGTCACACAGAAATCTTCTTGAATATTCGTTAGCAAGAAGTCCAAAAAACAATTTTCTTCATTTCTGATGTGGTTTACTTGATTAAGTCCAAGTTTTACGATTTCGTCGAATATGAATTGCAAAGTAATATTCTCCCCAACGACTGGGAGTAAGATGTTTTCATTTTCGGAGTCTAGAAAGAAGTCAGCGTCGCGTTGATTAAAGTCCCCATAGATGTGAACTTTTACTTCAGGAGGAAGTTCAGATAAAAAAATGTCTGCACATTCGAAAAACTTTTCATATGTATTTTTATTAGCATTATATGGTGGAAAATACACAGAGGCAAATACGTGTGTTTCACCTGCTATGTGAGATTTTACCCAAACATGCTCAAATTCATTAAATTTTGATGAGAGAATTATTTCTGAGTTGAATTTTGCAGAGACGGCTACGAGGACTCCACCGCCTGACTTCTTTCCAGACTCAAGAAAATTCCTATCATTTCTGAATACGTTATATGCACTTCCGAAAATTTCTTCACTTTTTACACTTTTATCCTAGCTAGTTTCAGTTGCCAGAATAATCGAAAAGGATGTACCAAGAAGATTTTTATGAATTTCCTTCATTTTTGCTGGGCTTTTCATGCGATTGAAATTTTGACAATAAATCAAAATTTCAGTAGCATTCTGTTTTGGTGAAGAAATTGTGGGGAAGCGCGTCGGTTGATGAAATATTTACCGATATTGTTGATGTTTCTTCATCTTCTATGGAGGGCGTCGTTTCTTCTTCTTCTATGGAAGGCGTCGTTATTTCCGAAAATGTAGAGTAAAATTTGGTGCTACTCTCTCGTAGTTGCTGCAGGCGGTGTGTTCGATCGCTGGATTAAGATGTGCGGTGTGACTGCAGGTCTGCCAAGGCGTATTATGTTGCCACCCGTTATTTGAAGTCTAACCTACTGTATATATTTTTGTGCACCCAAACTTAAATGTTCTCACACAAACCAACACCATCAATTAAGCGCAAATGTTGTTGACAACTCATTGGCGATTTTGATTTCCGTAAGTTATTGTAAATAAGAATTGCAACATTTTGTTGACAAATATTTGAAGTCATTTTGAACAACAAAAGAATAATTCAAACTTAATTTTCAATATAATTCAACAGGATGAATTATTAAAATGATCGTTGCACTCACCAGAGTTCATGGATATTATGTTTGTCTCGTGTAAATAATTGCCCCGGAAGGAAAATAGTATGCGTTAAATTCAATTCTCGTTTGAATCTGTGCAAATCATCACACACTTCTCTATGTGCATGCTATGTAGTTGAATTTTCCTCGAATTTTTTAAACTGCGCAACTGCGTAAGATTATAAACTAAATATCGTTATCTATGATAATTCAGTCACCTTTATTCGCTTCAGGAGGCCGGTAAAGCATTCCTCGTATTTTCTTATCAAAAACTCTTCGCGTTACTTTATCATGACCTATGTTTGGGGGGGGGGGGGGGGGGGGGGGGCCCTCTGATATTTAGATTTTGGGCAATGAAAGAGCGCACTCGCAAAGGGGGGCGCTATGTTAGGCGATATTCATGATTGCCAATTCGTCTTCAATCATTATTTTTCCTATACTTCGTCAACAGTTACTCGTTAGCTGGCAGCATAAATTGAGTAAAGAAGATTTGGGGCCATGGCAATATTCAATCATCCCAAAGGGGTCGAAGAAATGATGGTTTTGGGAGATGGACTTAGGTCGAGACTTCATTCGTATGATGTCTCGACTCATGGTTAATCATTATTCTTTAAACGCTCGTTTATACCATGTTGGACTGAGCGACAGCAATCTTTGTGAAGTTGGAAAAGGTTCCCAGGACGCCGATCACGTTATTTTATCTTGTGCAGAGCATTGTGGAATCTGATCTGAGCTCTGAGATTCCCATTGAGCTTGAGGTAATCAACATAATAAACCGGTTCGAGATATTCTGGCCCTACTTAATAGTGAGTTTATGAAACTTTTTTGACTAACATTGGCCATAGATTGTAGTTTGTTTTACCTGTTTGTCCAGATTTAGTTGTTTGAATCCAGTATTTTTTCTCTCTCCTGAAAATGTTCAAATATAAAAATGTACAGTTAGTTTAAGTTAAACAATTTAAATTCTAAAAACAAACATCTCAAAGTTGCGTGTTGCAATAGCAATGCAAATCCAATAAGTTGAACAGATTAGGTTAGGTTTCTTAATTATAGAGACTTTCACAGTTGAACATCTTGTGATACACTTGTGACTATCTCCGCTCTTCGTACATTACTTTCTAAAGCTGTTAAACAGTATACCCGAATGCCCATCTCCTGGCCGCAATTCTCTTCGAGATTCTACAAGACTTGAAAATGCCCAGAAGCTCGAACGACGCGCATCACACGATCGATTGTTGCCTTATCTAATAATGACAATTTTTCTGAAAACGTATAATTGTGCAAATCTGTCATAGCTGGTCACTATCGATTGTATCGTAAGCTGATTCGATTTCGATGAATAGATGATGGTCTGGCACGTTATATTTGTGGTATTTCTTCAAAACTTGCTGAATCGCAAAAATCTGGCCTTGGTGGCGCGGCACCTATGCATCCTGCTTGGTATTAACCCACAAGCTCCTTTGTAATCGGTGATAGATGGTGGTATAGATTTTAGGACAGCTACTTGTAGGTGACGCTTTGCAGTGTGATTGCGCAATACCGTATGCGTGATAATGTTTGTATAATCGTTCAAATAAGCTCCCTATTTCACCTGTGCATGCAATGACTTGGTTTAATTTGCATGCACGTAACCTATAATTCACATCCTAGTAGGCTGCGAGTAAAAGACGCCGTTTTCCTTAGTTTGGCAGCTGCACTATGACGAACTGGAAGCGTACTAGTGATTTGTTCCAAGCGCAAATGTCGCAAATAGACATTCAAGGGGTAGGTCAAGGCACGAACGAATCCGGCACCTTGACAGGCATAAGAATGCGCGCCTGATCGTGCTCATGTACTACAATGACTTGTGATGGTTCTAGCGATTATTTGTACACTGTTTTGTTGCCTACCTGGACGAGACAACTATCTCCCTTTTGGGTTTATTTTTAGAATACAACGTCTAATTTTTACTCAATTTTTCTCTCGTTGTCTTTGCAATACACGTGATACATTGGTGTCCGCGCTACTACCATATTTTCGCAATTCGGTAAGTATTGCAAAAATGTTGTGAATATAACGTGCCCACACATCATCTTTTCATCGATTTAAAATTAGCTTACAATCCATCAAGACCAGCTATAGCAGATCATTCACGAATATGGATTTCCAGAAAAACTGACGTGGTTGGTCAAAGTAACCATGTGATGCGTGTCGTTCAAGTCTCAGGGACACTCCTCGAGTAACACATCTTCATAATTTAATGTTGAATAAGCTTCTATATAACCAAATCTAGTCATATAAAAGTATTTTCAACCGTAATAAAACTTGTGTGTTGCTTGGGTCTCGAGTCCCTTCGAACCTCGGAGAGGGTTACGGTAAGGTGACGGATCATCATGTTTGTTATTTAACATTGCATTGGAGGGAGTGATTCAAAGAGCAGGGATAGACACGACTGGCACGACCTTCAGGAAGCCTGTCCAACTTTTTTGGATTCGCCGTTGATAGCGTTGATAGCGTTGCACGATTCGTGTTTCTAGGATCATTGGTGACCGCCGATAACGACATCAGCTGAGAGATACAAACGTGGCTGGCAATCGTGCCTAGTTTGGACTTGGAAGGACACTAATGTCGAAAAAAGTTGGCTGAACTCCAAAGTTGACTAGCTAAAGGGCGATACGGTCAAAATTTGGTCAATATCAACTTGACGTATTTCTTTCAATTTTGCATTTAAAAAACCTGAACGCCCCTCATTTTGAAGGTGTGTGTGTGTAGAATGTTGCTCCTATTTTGATTTTGGAATTCACTCTTCAGTTGTCAAAATGCCGTCCAAGCAAGAAGAGCAGCGTATCAAAATTTTGCTCGCGCATCGCGAAAATCCGAGCTACTCGCACGCAAAGTTGGCAAAATCGCTAAAAGTTGCCAAATCAACCGTTACAAATGTAATTAAAGTGTTTGGGGAACGTTTGTCGACAGCCAGGAAGTCTGGATCGGGGGAAAATCGAAAACCGGAAGCCGCTGAGACGACAAAGAGCGTTGCCGGTAGTTTCAAGCGAAACCCTAACCTATCTCTCCGAGATGCCGCAAATAAGCTGGGTGTATCGTCTACAACCGTGCATCGAGCCTAAAAACGAGCCGGACTATCGACTTACAAGAAGGTAGTGACTCCAAATCGCGATAATAAACAAAATACGACGGCCAAAGCGCGATCCCGGAGGCTGTACACGACGATGCTGACGAAGTTTGACTGCGTGGTAATGGACGACGAAACCTACGTCAAAGCCGACTACAAGCAGCTTCCGGGACAGGAGTTTTATACGGCAAAAGGAAGGGGAAAGGTAGCAGATATTTTCAAGCACACGAAACTGTCAAAGTTCGCAAAGAAATATCTGGTTTGGCAAGCCATCTGTCCCTGTGGCTTGAAAAGCAGCATTTTCATAGCTTCCGGGACAACCAAGAAATTTACGTGAAAGAGTGTTTGAATAAACGTCTGCTGCCTTTCCTGAAGAAACACGGTTGTTCCGTACTGTTTTGGCCGGATTTGGCATCTTGCCATTACGGTAAAAAGGCCATGGAGTGGTACGCCGCCAACAACGTGCAGGTGGTTCCCAAGGACAAGAACCCTCCCAACATGCCAGAGCTCCGCCCAATTGAGAAATACTGGGCTATTGTCAAGCGGAACCTAAAGAAGACCAAAAAAACTGCTAAGGACGAGCAGCAGTTCAAGGCAAACTGGCTTTCTGCGGCGAAGAAGGTGGACAAGGTGGCTGTACAAAATCTTATGGCAGGGGTCAAGCGTAAGGCCCGGCAATTCGGATTTGGAAAAGCGGAAGCCTAACTGAATATTTTTCCTGAATTTTATACTAATTGAACTTGAAAAAGAAATTTAATTTGATTTTTTAAATAAACGATTTCACTGATTTACACGCGTTTTCCCTTGACCAAATTTTGACCGTATCACCCTTTATACGACATAGACCATTAGTTCTCTACGGCCACGAAACATGGACATTGCTCGTGGAAGACCAACGCCCTCTTGGTATCTTTGAATGGAAAGTGTTGTGTACGATCTACGGTGGAATGCATATGAAGGACGCAACATGGAGGAGCCGAATGGACCAGTTGCTGGGAGAACCTTTCATCATACACTGATAAAATAGGTCAACTACGGTGGATTGGGCATGTTGTTAGAGTATTTATCATTTGACAGACCAGTTAAAATGATTCTCGTAAACGTATCTCATGAAACGTTTTTTGAGAATCAGTATTTTCCTTCGAAAATATTGCTTTACATTTGCATGACATTTATGACAAAGGGAAATACGGCTGATTGTGTCAATTGGCGAGAAGAGCTGTTTTAGTATGTACACTCAGTAGCAAAAAAAAGCCGAGCAATATTTTGCTTCCAAAAAACGCCATGTTCAACCTTCTGTAGCTTTGTCAATTATCAATATTTTTGGCTGAAATTTTGACAACACTATAAACAATGTAGAAATCTTATGTGACCGAAATTTCATGTTGATGAGGTTTATATTTTTGAGGTTTTCATAACATATGTTTTTGGTCATACCAATTTCAAAAATCCGTATTTATGTGAAAAATTTAGGTAGCATATTAAAAAAAATCCATAGCCTAAAAAAATGTAGAAAATAATGTGGACAAAATTTGAACTGTTTCCATAAAGTGGTTTGGACTACAGCTGCCGTCAAAGTTAACGCACCAACATGAGTATTTCCATTTTTCACCCGATATTGACCATGCTGAAATATCGGTGCAAAAAAAAAAGCCGAGGCGAATTCTACTAATAATACTGTATAATACTGTAAACGTAGTTTTCACAAACCAATTCATACTGTATGCCATATCTTAAAGTTCTTCGTGGGTTGCACGCGTAACAAATCATTTGTATTAATAAAATAATTTCGCCTCGGCAACAACGTACTACTGAAGCCCAGTTATGAGGAACACGTCCAGCAATTGCAAGCAAATCTGAAGCAAAACTCAGCGGCATTTTGGAAGTTCGTGAAGTCATAACGTTCTTGTAATAGTATTCCTATTCTCGTGCTTCTTCCAATCAGTTTATAACACAAATGCGCCACCTCTGTATTCAGCTAGCGTCGACAACATACGGGAGTAACTTCCCAGCGCTTTGTTTCTCGCCGGATGACATCATGAAAGCCTTGAATGACCATGATGTTTCTAAAGGCCCTGGTGTAGATGGAATTCTTCCATCTCTTCTCATGTTTTGCTCATGCTCTCTTGCTTATTCGATTTGCTGCATATTTAACCGTTCGTTAAGAGAGAGAGAAAGTTCCCTGGAATTTGGAAGACTGTGTCAATTGTGCCAATCCATAAAGCAGGAAATCGGAGACTTGTTGAAAACTATCGTGGAATATCGCTTCTCTGTTGCATCACCAAGGTCTCTGAAACGTTAGTTCACAACGCTGTGTACAATGTTGTCCATCCTTTAATATCGGAGTTCCAGCATGGGTTCGTTCAGCATTGCTCTACAACTACAAATTTGCTGTGCTATACCGATACGTTGTTTCGAGAGGTTGAATCCCGAGGGCAGGTCGACTCTATCTATGTCGATTTTTCTAAAGCTTTCGACACAGTACCAAACCTGTACGCAGCCGAAAAGGCTGTAGGATTCCCAATTGGGTTTTTTGAGTGGATTCTCTCTTACTTGACCGACCGTCAGTCCTTCGTAACGGTAAATTCCGCACGCTCGAGAACTTTCGCAATTACTTCAGGAGTACCACAAGGTAGTGTGCTCGGCCCAATGCTCTTTGTGCTTTTCGTTAATGATCTTTGCCCTCGTATTTCATCGTTCAAGCAAATGTTTGCCGATGACCTGAAGATTTTTAGAGTCATTATGTCTGCACTTGACTGCCTTGTCCTTCAAAACGATATTAACGAACTACTGCTGTGGTGTAACGATAACGGTATGAGGGTCAACATAGCCAAATGTAAGGTGATTTCGTTCTCCCGTCGTACAGAGACCATCACGCATCAATACACAGTTGGTGCGGTTCAACTAGAGCGAATCACATATATTTTCGATCTAGGTGTTGCAATTGACAAGTTAAAATTTAACAAACACGTCGCGCTGGTTACGGCTAAAGCCTCCATGGTTCTTGGATTCATTCTACGTCACACCTGGAACTTCACAGATATCTACACATAAAATACATTATTCTGTACCTTAGTACCTATTCCGAAGCATACTGGAATACGCGGCCGCTGGCTGGTCACCATATCACGCATCACTGATCATCAGGGTCGAACGAACTCAAAAGTTCTTCATCCGATTCGCGCTACGGAATCCTCCATGGAACGACCCGTTAAATCTGCCCGACTATACCGCCCGATGTATGCAGATCGGATTGCTAACCTTGCGGGCCAGACGCACAATCTTTCAGCAACTGGTTGTCTACGACCTGTTACGCGGCAATATAGACTGTCCGGAACTCTTAAATACGCGATGTTCCCTTTCACGTCCCACCCCGACAATTGAGAAGCGCACAACTAGTCGCTGTACCTGCTCACCGGACCAGTTATGGCTTCAACAATCCACTTGACGCCTGCCTGCGAGCCTTCAACGATTCCAATGAATAGTTCGACTTAAACATGAGCAAAAACGTTTTTAAAAATAGGATTAAGAATAGTAGGTTGAGTGGTCTGTACGATTTTCAGTCGAAGACGAAGAACAATAAAATAAAAATAAATACTTCACTTCCAGAGAATAATTTGGACAATTTTGGCAAGCAATGGCAGAGCTGGTCAAAGCTTGACAAACTCCACTTTTTCAACAATCCATACAAGCATTAAGCTGCTGCTGGTAAGCACGTAATAAAAAAGGCTGGTTTGCATAACTCGTTTATAAAATATTGCCAATGCCTCAACCCACCAGCCATTGCATCCTGTGAAAGCTTCAAGTTACTTCCGATTCAGGTCAATTATGATCTTTTTCTTGACGAATGGAAATTATTAAAATGCGAAGAGCTGACCTCGAGTACAGAGTACAGAGTACAGAATTGAGGAGTATTGGAACCAGTTTTTGAGTAAAAAAAAAGTCTGTAGGTGAGCCAAAATAGCCTCAGGTGACTAGGGTAGCGAAAACAGCTTTAGCTGCATCACAGGGCAACGGCTCAGAAAGGAATTTAAAAGCAAGATATAGACTGTTCCGAAAAATATCAATATACTTTCTTTCTCAAATAAAAAAGACCATACTGTGATTTTTGATTATTTTATCTCAAACATAGTAAATGACAATGTTTTCTTTCCATTTGCATTTCAATTTGCTTGATTTTTTGTATGGTAGGCGAGTTCTCTTACTTTTCCCTTAACACTACTCATAAGCTTCTGCACAGTGCTTTCTTCTCCCATTTTCACCACTTTTGGCCAATCTTTCTTAAATGTTTCAACACTATCCGGTGGTTTCATGTGTTTTCTCAGATTTCAAAGGCCAGAAAGTTTCGAAAGGGCGAATCTCTGGGCAGTTTGGTGGATTCATCTACTTTGGTATAAATACGACATTGTTCCTTTTGTACCACTCTAGTGCATATTTAGAGAAATGGTATGAAGCAAGATCAGGCCAAAAGATTGTAAAGCTCGAATCAGAGTAAATCTGGACTCACGGTTTAATACACCATTGCGTCCCTGGTGGTTGGAACTAAACACGTTTGGCAGGCATTTGTTGATGTTTCATTGACAAATAAATTGGTGAAATTTTTTTCGATTGATCGACACATCTCGAAATTACGGATCATGAAACTTGAGAAAAGAAAATTAATTGTGCACAAACATCTAGGGAATCCTTCCTGGTCTGCCTCAAAAATAGCAAAAGTGTTATAATTCCCAAAGTCAACGGTGTGTCTTGTAATCAAACGTTACAGGGATACTCGGAGTGTAGATAGAGCACAGTGCATCTATCATAAAAGTGGCACTAGGGACAAAGAGCTGAGGAGAAAGGTGTTGAGGTATGTGAAAGGCAACCCCGGTGTCTCCATACGTGATTTGACAAATAAATACTATTCCAACTTTTCCACCATGCGTAACATCCTTTCAAGAGAAGAGTATAAGTCTTTTTGTGCCAGTAAACATCCGAATCGCTTCCTGAAACAAAATTTAGTGGCCAAAAAGCGAGCACGATTAGTATACGAACGAGTTTTGACGAAATTTGATGGCTATATTTTCATGGATGACGAAACATATGTCAAAATGGATTATAAACAAATCCCCGGACGAAAATTTTTCCTGGCAACTGGTCGTGGGGATGTCTCTTCCAGGAATAAATTCGTTTTTGCTGATAAATGTGCTCGGAAACTAATGATTTGGCAAGGAATCTGCAGTTGTGGCTTTAAAATCAAGGTTTTCATCTCATCTCACACAATGACGTCGAAGGTTTACATTAAAGAGTGTCTGAAAAAGCGGTTTTTACCCTTCATTTGGCACACAAGACCAACGTTATGTTTTGGCCGGATCGAGCCAGCTGACACTACTCTAAGGAGGTACTAGAATGGTATGCTGCAAACAATGTTAATTTTGTCGCCAAAGAGATTAATCCTCCGAATTGCCCTGAGTTGAAGCCGATCAAAAAATATTGGGCAATTGTCAAGCGAAAATTTCGAAGAGGTGGTTAAGAAGTGACAAATGGACAACAAATGCGTTTAAAGTGGAATAAGTTCGCCGGTACAGGGGGCACCGCGATTGTGTACTTGAAACTAGACCTAGAGGAGTTTAGTTATGTTTACGGGGTCTTGTTTGAAGTGCTTTGTTTGAAAAGTGAAGATGTTATGCTGCACGATAATCCGTTGGTACCTCGAGTGGATACAAACTTCGGATAATAATTTTGCCATTCGCTGTTTTGGGTGGATTATCATAGATTGTTGTTTAAACAAGGAGCAGCATGACTAGCATTAAAGTGTATTTAGTTATTCAGCATTTCAGCATAGCGTTTACATTGGAATGGTATTTTTGACCTTCATCTACTGTTTCCATGGAGGATTGGCATGCACTTATAAGTAGTATGAGATTATATTTGAAGATTTTTGCTTCTGGGATATTGTGTTTAGATTTTCCATTTGATTCAGAAGTCACCATGCTGAGCCTTTAATCACTCATATTGTTGTCTTTGAATAGTTACATTTCTGTATAGGGAGGACTTTTGAAATGTCTGGTGTAATACTCTGTCGCTTTTCATAAAATCGTCATGTCTTTAACTTGAAAATTTTATATTTGAGGATTGTAGTGAAGTACTGTATTTTTCGGCAATCTCAGGACTATTGAGATATTGATGCATGCCTGATTTTAGTTTTCAGTGATATCAGATATTCTTTGTACAGACATACATATTTTATATTCTCTTACTATTATTGTAAACACAAATACTAATCTTAAAGATCTATAGTAATTACAACGGCTGAAGTCTTTTGATGAAAAGGTGAACAGCGAAGTTGTAGATAAACATGTTATTATAATTTTCTGTCGTGCTCATATTTTTTTTTTATTGAATAATGAATTGACTAATTAATTATTATTGAACATAATATCATTATCCAACATCACTGTAGTACATGAGATCCACTACAAATGATAATAGCCATGCAAGAAAACAAAACAACACATCGAAATTTTAGATATGCTGTTATGTATATGATGTTTAATTTTAGATCATCCATAGAATTCCCGATTTGTAAAATAATTTCCAATTTTTAATTTTTAATTTTTGTACTTAGCCTTTTCGCCACATCTCGGACTGATGCTGAAGGATGACGCTTGAAATAGTCGCTTACCTTTCTGTCGATTGTAGGGTCAGTGGGACCGAGTTTTCTACCCCGTCTCGGGGAATCTACGAAAGAACACACCTTCTTCCATAGCCAGTTTTCTGATTGCAAGGACACTGACGGTGCACCGTTTGTGCACAATCTGTTTTCTTTGCTAGGGAGAAAGACCACATATATTCAAACTTCCGTGCAAAAAATTGAGAAACATGACAACATCATTTTAATTTGGGTGTAAGAAACATGACGCAGCCAAAAGTTGGTTGAATGCACGCCTTTTGAATTGACGGTTAATCATTAGTGTATTTATAATTATCGGAGCAGTCTATGTATATAAAGTTCTGTCCAGTTAGAATCCGGAATCACTTATTGTGTTGCAGCGGTCACGGAAAGTGACCACTGCAAGAATTCATTTACAGCGATTTATTAACCTAGGCGCCCACTTTCTGTGGTATAAATTTCACGGTGTTTCGTGCAGTAAGTCAAAAGTTAATCCAGATGGAAGCCGAGAGGAGAAAAAAAATTCCGCACACCCACGTTGATAATCCAACGTGGTCCGCAATGAAAATCGCCAAATTAACCGTGTATGATGTGCTCAAACGTTTCAGGGAGCAAAAGAGCGTGGATCGAGTGCCTCAAGGTAAGCGTCGTAGTGGAACATATGACCGCAAGCTGAACCAGAAGATGTTAGGATTTGAGAACCGTCAGAGCAAACCCTGGACTATCAGATAATGAAATCGCACAAAAATACGCTGCTGCTCGCAGTGCCGTTCGAAGAGTTCGTTTGCGAGCAGAATATCGTTCTTATCGAGCCAGCAAGCAACCAAACATAATGTTGAAGCAAAGTTTCGTCACCAAAACTCGAGCTCGGAAATTGTACCAGCAGGTTTGACGAAGTACCAAGGATGCCTGCTCATCGACGATGAAACCTACGTCAAAATGCATTTCGGACAGCTTCCTGGCCAAAAAATCTACATGGCGACGGCACGAGGAGATGTTCCTGCGAAGTTTAAGTTTGATTTTATGGACAAATTTGCCAAAAAACTGATGATTTGGGAAGGAATATGCAGCTGTGGAGCAAAGACCAAAGTGTTCGTGCCGAATAAAACGATGGACTCGATGCTGTAAAAGGAAGAATGCCTCAAAAACCGCGTACTACCTTTCATTAAAGCCCATAAAGATCCCGTAAAGTTTTGGCCAGATTTGGCGAGTTGCATCGAGAGATTTTGGGCAATAATGAAGTGGAAGCAGGAGGTCGTGGAGAAAAAGAAGTCGCTCGATTACGGCTTCTTTACAAAAAAAGAACCCAAAAAAGCGACACTTTTTTTTGGAAAGGGGGGGTCTCCCCTCTTTTTTTTTTCTCTGGTTAGAAAAAAAAATTAAAAAAAAAAAAAAAAAAAAAATTAAATTTGGATATCCCCTTTAAGTCTCTGTTGCGTCTCTTTTTGGTCTCTTTTGTTTTTTTTTTTTTTTTATTTGTTACTAGCTGAACCCGGGCGTGCGCTGCTACGCTTGCAACTAAATGAAGGAAAATTTAATATAACTGGCACGTTTATGGTTTTTTTTTTCAAAATGAGTTTTTTTTTCTTGAATAAGCAGGGGTTCAAACTTCTATCAAAACATGTTTCTTACCAGAGAAATACACGTGTTTAAGTAACCTGGATAATTCTCATTTTTGGTAGAAATTTGTGTTTCATTTGTATGGGAGCCCTCCCTTCCAGAGGGGGGTGGTTTCTCAAACCACCATACAATCATTGCCTTCAAAACCCCCCACATGCCAAATTTGGTTCCATTTGCTTGATTTGTTCTCGAGTTATGCAGAAATTCGTGTTTCCTTTGTATGAGAGACCCCTCTTTCAGTGAGCGGAGGAGTCTCAAATCACAATAGAAATATTTCTTGCCTTCGAAAACCTCCACATGCCAAATTTGGTTCCATTAACTTGATAAGTTCTCGAGTTATTCAGAAATTTGTGTTGCATTTGTATGGAAACCCCCCTCCCTCCCCCTTTCAGATGGCGGAGGAGTCTCAAACTTCCATAGAAACATTTCTCTCCTCCAAAAACCTCCACTTGCCAAATTCGGTTCCATATGCTTGATTAATTCTCGAGTTATGCACAAATTTGTGTTTCATTAGTATGAGAGCCCCCCTCTAACAGAGGGCGGAGGGGTCTCGAGTTACCTTAGAAACATTTCTTGCCTTCAAAAACCTCCACATGTCAAATTTGGTTCCATTTACTTGATTAGTTCTAGAGTTCTGCAGAAACTTGTGTTTCATTTGTATGGGAGCCCCCCCCCCCCCCTCCAGAGAGAGAGGAGGGGTCTCAAACTACTGTAGAAACATTTATTGCCTTTAAAATCCCCGCAAGCCAAATTTGGTTCCATTTGCTTTATTAGATCTAGAGTTATGAAGAAATTTCAGTTTCATTTGTATGACAGCACCCCTTCTAGGAGAGGGGAGGGGTCTCAAACCACCATAAAAACATTTTTCGCCACCAGAAAACCCCACATGCCAAATTTGGTTCCATTTGCTTGATTAGTTCTTGAGATATGCAGAAACTTTTGTTTCATTTGTATGGGAGCCTCCCTTTCTAGAAAAGGGAGGGGTCTCAAACTACCATAGAAACATTTCTTGCTTCCAAAAACTTCTGCATGCTAAATTTGGGTTCCTTTGCATGATCAGTTCTCGAGTTATGCAGAAATATGTGTTTCATTTGTATGGGAGCCCCCCTTTTCAGAGGAGGGAGGGGTCTCTTACTGTCTTAAGAACCTTCCCGGCCCCAAAAAACCCTGCATACAAATTTTGACGCCGATCGGCTCAGCAGTCTCCGAGTTAAATCGTGACAAAGGAAACCCCAACTCATTTTTATTTATATAGATAGATAAGTCCGCTAGACCCTGCCTATAGCTTCTTTCTTTTCGTAAGTTGAAAGGAATGAAAAAAAAAAAAAAAAAAGGGGGAAAAAAAAACCCCCCAAAAAAGGGGGGGGGGTTTTTTTTTTTGGGGGGGGGGGGGGGGGGGAAAAAAAAAATTTTGTGGCAAAAAAAAAGGAGGGGGCGGGGGGGGGGGGGGGGGGGGGGGGGGGGCGAGCTTTTCGATATCGAGCAAATTAAAACTGCATAATCTCACATTTCGCAATCATGTCGATTAGCGCTAATAAAAATCGGCAGCAACGAGTTCTAAGGCGAATGAATACAAAACAGTGCATTCGAGGCAAGATAACGTTATATAATTGATCCGCTCTTAAACGACTTTGAAATAAGCGATAACTAGCAAACACGGAACCTGAAACTCCGATCCTCTACTGCAAGGTCATTTCCAGCAGGAACCATAAAACATGTCACAAAAAATCAGAGTCTCAATTACAGATCTCAATCTCGTTTGCACTTGATTTTCAGTGAATTGAGTTACTAATACATCTATCTCATTGCGATCTGATTTCAAACGAGCCCCACTGGGAATGGCCAAAGAATCACGATCCTCATAAAATTACCCCACTTGCGCGCCAGTCGGTTGACGTGTCTACTTTGAATTGATTTTATGTACCGAAATGGATTCCTTTTTATGAATGGCCAGCATGACTTATTCCGGTTAACTTGTTTGAATCTCCATTAGGATAGATTCACCTCTGAGTCACCTGAGTAGAGTGGTAATGTTTTAATCGTGCAGTATTCTGTCAAAAATCAGGAAGTTGTTTTGCGCATTCTTTAACGCTTGGAGTAGATTTCAAGTGATAAGCAATATGGACGTTGTTGAGACACTTGAGCACCATGTAATTAGCAATGTTGGAATTTACGACCTGCGTGTGTACATTTCCTCACACAGCTCTTCATGAGACTAATAGGCTTACAAGCGAGTGCGACTGTGCGTAGATAGAGCTAATATTTGATTCGATGAAAAAAAAAAGTGGTCTAATGAAGCTTGATGCCTTGTCAATCTTAGACGGAGTTACAGAAGCACGGGTAGGGCGGATGATGTATGCCGCAATCTCTCGGTTTGGTGGTTTGGTCTGTATATTGAGACTGAGAAGTTTCCGGGGAAGCACGTCTTGTCGTCTTGTTTTTGTGTGACTCACGATGAAATGGTTTATTTTCGGAGATCATTCTAGGGCTAGGGATAGATTTGTTAAACTTCCGTCAATATGTTTTTAGCATGACTTGACGATATCGAGATCAATAAAATCTTGCTTTTGAAAATGAGTCATTTCCAGTGCTCACAATTTAGTTCTTGTAGCAACTTACTTTGCGCTTATAACGGTTGCATGAACACGAAACTAAACTGTAATAATCCCATAACATTTTCAACTCATAACGTTTTATTCTAAACCAAACGAAATCTGAGATTCATCCGCTTGAAAGTGTACCGATTCTAAATTGGCAGGGCTTTATCAATATTCCAGTTCAAACAGAGAAAAAATTAGCTCATTCAGCATAACATTTGCATTCAAATTATTTAAAATAACACCAATTCGGCGCACCTTTTCATGGCAGCCAGTCCTCCTGCTCGAGTGGTAATTGTTGGCAATTAAGCTGTGCCTCATACCAATGAATATAAAATCTGTCTGATCCGCGCTACGCACCCGATTTCCGTAGGTTGTTATCTAATCTTTACACACGAATAACGAACAGATGCCTATCTCACGAGTTTCTGTTCTGTCCCAACAAGAATATCACACAAAACATTCTTGGAACAAGAATTACTCGATAGAAGTCCTGTTCGTGCATCTAATCACCAATATAAGCTAAAATTAGATTCGAATTGGTTAACTTTTTTTTTATTTTATCAAATCAAACCCGATAAAATGTGGAAGCAATTACTATTTCCGTCTGAATTCCTAACACTTGCTGGAGCCGAGACTGGCAGCCACAGCAAACTGCTATTCACCGGTTGCGACAGCAGTGGCAATGTTCGGATCGATGAGAGTGGAACAACCAAAAAAAAATCGTTAAATGGCAATTGTTTTGTCCGGTGCCTGGAATGGGCTTGATTTGTTTTATGGCAAGTTGAGAGCTAAGCCAGTGGTTCACAACTTTTTATCAATTGCTGTTCGTTTTATAAAATGGCACAACGCACAGTGATTCCAGGGCGGAAAAAAGTCGAAAAATCAACTTCCTCATTTTAAAATAAATATATTTTTGTAATTTTGTACACTATTTGAAACTTCTTTAAAGATTGGATTAAAATTGCGCTCTCTACAATTGTTCAAAGCATACACTGATAGGCAAAATAAAGTCATCATTTTTTGAATTTCTCTCATTTATTTGGTTCAAAGTAAAGTAAACACACTGTAGATATGAAAAAAATCTTATTTTCATATTCTTTTCAAATTTCACTAATGGAATTATAATAAAAAGAATAGTTCGACTTGAAGTAAAAAAAATCAATTCGTGCTGAAGAAAAAAACAGTGAAAAAAATAAATGCCCACTTCATTTTGTCTCCAGGGAAGATAAATTTTAGTAAAAGAAAAGCATTTTAATAATTTATGTGTCCTCCTGTGGCCTTCAAGACCAGCTTCAGGCACTTCAGCATGTGCTCCACCAGGTTCCATAGGTGCTGTAGATCAAGCTCTTCCCAGGCGCGCTTCAGGGCTTCAAAATAAGGCCTGTACTCGACAAAAATGCATTTTTATCCGTGTTTAACTTTTTTGTCCGTGGATAAAAATTGATGAAAATCTGGGAATAATTAATTTGGAGTAAATTGTTTACATATGCAATATTTCATAACAATCGATTAAGTGGTTATTGAAATGTCAACGAAAAAAAAAGAAAATCGCCGGAGAATTTTGCGCGCCGTCATGGAAAATCCAACTGCGACCATGAGATGGATCGGAAGACAACTGGGAATCACCCATACAACTGTGTCTCAGGTGGTAAAATCGTTTAAGGAGTCCCAGACGACCGAGCGGCGGGCTGGAAGTGGAAGAAAATCGAAGAAAGCTGACCCTGTGAAGGCCCGGAAGGTGCTGGATTATTTCAAGTTTAATCTGAACCTTTCGATTCGCGACGCGGCTCTGAAGGCAAAGTATTCCGCCTGGTTCGTTCAGCAAACCACGAATCGAGCTGGGCTTCGTGTAAGGAGTGTATCGAAAATAAGCTATCCACAAAGTTTCTTTCAAATTATGTTGAAAACCGATATTTTATTCATACAAAAAATTGATCCTCTATTATACGAGGTTAAACTTGAACATAATGAAGACCGGATGAAATTTAAGTTATTCCTTCACGAATTTTCGAACTTTGGATCGAATGCTCTTCATCAAGCTCCGGACAAGTGTTGCATCGCATTTTTTGGACGCTTGAGCCCTCGAGATTTTTTTGAACTCCTGCATGTTCCCAGCTGCCTTACCAGTCTTCTTGAAGACCCTCTTCACGATTGCCCAGTAACGTTCGATGGGTCGAAGCTGAGGGCAATTTGGTGGATTGATATTTTTCTCAACGAAATCTATACCCTTTTTCGCAAGCCAATTGAGAGTGGTTTTGGCATAGTGAGCCGACGCTAAATCCGGCCAAAACAGTGGAGGTGTACTATGCTTCTTATATAAAGGCAACAATCTCTTCTGAAGACACTCAGATCGATAGATTTCCGCATTTATAGTTCCGGTAGTGTAAAAAATGGTTGACTTCAAACCACAGGAACATAATGCTTGCCATACCAGTACCTTTCGACCGAATTTCTCCACTTGAATCGACCTGTCCGCATCGCTCACATCCTCCCCAACGACGGCAGTAAAGTATTGTGGACCTGGAAGGGTTTTTGAGTCCTCCTTTACGTAGCTCTCATCGTCCATCAAAACGCATGCATCCGAACGCTGCAAAAGACGCGAATACAATTTCCGGGCCCTTGTTGCTGCTCGCTTCTTCTGTTCTGCACTTTGTTTCGAGATTTTCTGCTTCTTGTAGGTCTTCAGGTGGTTTCGCCTCTTGATACGCTGGATCATTCCGACACTCGTTCCTGTTTTTTTGGCCAAATCACGTATTGACATTGATTTGTTCTTCATGATTAGAGATACCACTTTCTGCTCCAGTTTCGGGTTGGAAGAACCGGGTTTTCTGCCTCTTCCTGGTAGCTCATCCAAAGAATAGTGTTCCCCAAACTTATTAATGATGGTTTTAACACTCGCATGATGAATTCCAAACCGCTTCGCCAATTTTCGCATAGTAATACCCTTCTCACTTAGCCATGTGTCCAGAACCTTAATTTTCACTTCCTTTTCAATACGCGGCATTTTGAAAACGCAGAATTTGAACCGCACAAACAAGTAAACAAAAGAAAGCTGACAGTCAAACGCACAGCATGCATTGTTCAGAGCATAAAAAACCATCACAAATACATTCATACAACGCAAATGAATGTGGATAGCTTATATTCGATACACTCCTTATTCAAGGTCCGCATGGCACCGAACCGGCATGATCAACAAAACACGGCAGCCAAATCCCGCGCAAGGAAGCTGTATCGAGAGTGGTTAACGAAACCGATGTGTGTGGTTATGGATGACGAAACCTACATCAAGGCAGACGCAAAGGAGATACCGGGAAGGAAATTCTACGTTGCCAAATCACGGTTTGATGTTCCGGAAGACATAAGGAAGAAGAAAGTGGACAAATTCGCCAAAAAATACTTGCTCTGGCAGGCCATATGGCCATGCGGTAAACTGAGTAAACCGTACATCACAACGGGTACCATCAACAGCGAAATTTACCGCACCGAGTGCCTCCAGAAGCGTCTGATGCCCTTCCTGCGGTCTCACGGAGGCAAGACATTATTTTGGCTGGACCTGGCATCATGCCATTACGCGCGATCGACGTTGGATTGGTACAGAGACAATAACGTTGTTTTTGTACCAAAAACCACCAACCCCCCAAATTCACCAGAAATTCGTCCGGTGAAAAGATTTTGGGCCATAATGAAGGCCAAAGTTCGAAAATCGTCCAAGGTGTTTAAGAACGAGCTCGAGTTGAAGAAAGAATGGATGAAAGTGACCAAAAAGGTCGGCTCCGCCATTGCACAAAATGTAATGAGGGGTCTTAGGGGAAAGGTGCGGGCTTTCAGCGATGGAAAGGAAATTGAATAAAGGCATTAAGCCAAAACATAATTTATATGTATTAGTTTATTCCCTGAAAGTTTCAAGAAAATCCGATCTAAATTAAATTCTTGGCGAACACTTTTGTCTGGTGCATTTTTTTTCGAGTACAGGCCTTATACTTGATCTAGAAAGTTCTTAGTTGAACTTATTGGTAAAGCTAATATCACACTGTTTGACAATACGCCAAATATTTGTCTCGTTAAGTTTTGCCAAATAATGCTGTTTGCAAAGTTATTTGTTCACACTACCACACTTTGATTATTTTTGGCAAATATTTGACTAAAAATTGTTTGGCCAAATATGAAAATCGAATGCTTGACCAACGTTCATCAAATTTATTTGATGAGGTATTACACTGTTTGCAAATGATTGCAATTACACATGCTAAGATCAGTTTACTCAAATATGAGTAAACTTTACCCATAATCGCGGAAAAGTGCACATACTCATTTTATGGGTAAAGTCGCTTTACTCATATTTGAGTAAAAATGGTGAACTAACAATATAGTTAATGTTAACTTATTTATGGGTAACCAATTTTAAGTAAATTTCACGCATATTTAGGTAAATCTAAAAAAATAATTTGAAATTAGACGCAAATACGGTTATATTTCTCTAACTAAATTTTTTGATAACAAATAAAATAATCGGTTACCTGTTATTCAATTTAATATGTTTTTTAATTTATCAATTATACAGCACAAATATATTTTGCTCTTTAATTGGACGAACTTCTGATGATTAATTTCATAACTAGTAATGCAAATATTGCCGAGATGTGATGAAGAAGAAGTGATTAACAGTTGGTCAAAACAATTATTGATCGAAAGGTAGAACCCATCAGGTTAGAAAAGATGAACGGCATTACTTTTTCAGATTTTGTGATTCCTCCCCCTCCCCCTCATCATAGTGTTGGCAGTGTATTCCTTTATACAACTCCAAGGTCACAACTCTGTCAAAACCTACTATTCACCGTTTAATTTTCGGAACGAATCCGGATCCAAATGTTTTTTCAGCTCTTCCATCTTCTACTCCCCAATTTCAACATCCGTGATGGACCTCAATGAAACGATGGCCATCTTACTCGATCCAATGTAATATACGAAATGACAATGTTTATTTTTTCATCCAAATATGGGTAAAATGCTTTTACTCATATTTAGGTAAAATCACTTAACTCATATTGTAAGTTAAGTTCAGCCACTTTTGTGAGTACAATTTACCCATATTATAAGTATTGCATCAGTTACCCATATATGGGTGATACAATTACCTTTTTATGGGTAATTGAGTCTTAGCGTGCATATTTGATTGTTTGTTTGTCTCGCTGCTTTTGTCTGACAGTGTTGTGATTAAGTTTGGGAGTTTTTGAAAAACTTAAAAAAAATATAAAGATCCAACTAAGCCCCGAGATCTTCGAAAAAGTCCCGAGAATTTAAGTGCAGCCGAAAAACTTCGGAAAGTCCCAAAAAATTCCGGAAAACTGCCGGGAATTACATGAAAGTCCAATATCTACAGTGAAGTTTCAAGGACGCCATAGATGTCCGTTGAATTATTTCTTCTCGTCCTCTTCTTTCTTAGCATTTCAAGCTTATTGCTTTTACAATTCGCTTATTACGGGCCCTTCACTTAGAGTTCTAAATGCACTTCCAAAGTTATTAATTGAGAGCTTTCGATGCCAGGTACCATTTTGGCATCAGTATGATTGTCAGTATTGATTGTCCATTGTGAATAAACTTGAAATCCTTGTCCTTATTGCAACGATGGACAACCTAGTTGGAACTCCAAAAATATGAAGCGATAGATTGAACCTGACCGATGGTTAATTCTTAGTGTTCTTGGCATTTTCCAACGAGGCGATTGTGATTGATGCTCTACTCTGAGAAAAATTCTATCGTTATACCGACAACTAAATCATGGTCATGATGACTATTGCATATAATGGTTACAATACACTCAGTAGCAAAAAAAAGCCGAGCGAAATTTTGCTTCCAAAAAATGCCATGTTCAACCTTCTGTAAGTTTGTCAATTCTCAATATTTTTGGCTGAAAATTTGAAAACACTATAACTAATGTATAGACCTTATTTGATCAAAATTTCATGTTGATAAAATTTATAAATTTGAAGTTTACATAACATATGTGAAAAAAGTCGTTTTGATACATGTTGAGAATTGACAAAGTTACAGACGGTTGAACATGGCGTTCTTTGGAGGCAAAATTTTGCTCGCCTTTTTTTTTGCTACTGTGCGTAACCATGAAAATGGATGAATTCACCACGTTCATGGAATTCTTGACTATGATCATGGCAACAAGGACTATTCTGACATTATGGTAAATGTTGAATCAACTAATTTTAATGGTCGTTTTGCCCATGATCATAGTTGGTTCAAAATCACTATACTGCAATAGTCATCCTAACCCCCAATAATGGTAAAATTTACTATCAAATTTGTCTCTGTGTTTTTTGGATGCGTCGCAACATTTGACTATTTGTATTATCCGCAGCGGTTGCGTTTTCGCTTAAATTTGTGCGAACTTGATTAGTATTTGTTTTCATAATGTGTGAATTTAATTTATCATCTTTAGATGCCAATTGCCTGTTCGGTGTGGAAAACTTGCATTTTTTCCAAGTTATAAATTTCCCGATGTACATATTCATTTTATTCCTTGGTGCATGATCGTCGAAATAGTCAAATAGTCAATATTTTCAATGCTTTTAAACAATGTTCAACCTGTGATATTTTGAGGTAACATGAGCAAATCATGAGCATTTATCACGTTAATGGGAACTTAATTTTCTTATTTCTACAACAAAGTTTTCGTTTCCAAGACGATAGGTGTATTCGCTACTTACAACATCGTTACGCAGACGTTATCATTTGCTTTAGCGGACAATGTTCACGTTTCCATGACTTATGTTCATGCTATATATTCGTTAAGGAAAAAAATACCTGTTCCTGAATTCGTGACACGACGTTGACGAATTTAAGAACGAACTTTTTTGTGTGTATGAGTTTGCTCATTTTTTTCTGTGTATGAATTTGCTCATGTTTGCCACTCAAGAATTTCCAGAGTGTCAAATAAATTGTTTGCTAGTATTGAGCAAACATATATGACAAAGAGCATCACACTATTTGACAAATTGTCATATAATTGGAACGACAAACACAAACCAAATAATTGCCATTGATATATTTGGTCAAATATATTTGGCGATCACATGTTGGTTAAATATATTTGCCAAAATTTGCCAAATATTTGGCGTTTCGTCAAACAGTGTGATCTCAGCTTAACACCCGTTTTGTCAACTCTGGCATCTAGAATCGCCCACAAATTATCGATTGAGTTGAGATCCGGGCTTTGCGGAGGCCATTCCAGCGGTTTGATCCAATAAGACCGGAAGAAATACTTGGACTTCTTGGCAGCATGCTTCGGGTCGTTGTACTCCTGAAATACGAATTTCTCTTCAAGACCCGTCTGGATCAACGAAACCTCCAATTTTCTTGAGGATGTTATGTAGGAATGCGTATTACTTTGGGAGGTGAAAGGTTGGTTGTTTTACCTTGTGATCAAAAAGTTCCGGTAATTTGAAAAAAAAACGCATTTATTTCAATTTTTAATTGATATCTTTATTATCGCCTTCAAAGTACTCGCCATTAGAGGCAACACACATATGCCAGCGCTTTATCCAATCATCCATACATTTTTTATAGGCCGATGAATGTATGGCTTTCAGTTCTTCCAGCGAATTCTTTTTTATCGCATCAATCGATTCAAAACGCCTACCTCTGAGCGGAATTTTCAGTTTTGGGAAGAGAAAAAAGTCGCACGGGGCAAGGTCTGGTGAATATGGTGCTTGTTTGATGGTATTGGTGGAGTTCTTGGCCAAAAATTCACAAATAGTGAGCGCGGTGTGTGATGGAGCGTTATCGTGGTGTAAAATCCACGAATTATTGCGCCACAATTCTGGCCTCTTCTTTCGAATTGCCTCACGCAAACGTCTCATAACTTGTAAATAATACTCTTTGTTAACCGTTCGACCTTCTGGAAGGAATTCAGAATGGACGACACCGCGAAAATCAAAGAAAACGGTCAGTAAAACTTTAATTTTGGAGCGACTTTGTCGTGATTTTTTTGGTTTCGGCTCATCTTCGGCGCGCCATTCGGACGATTGTTGACTTGTGAGCATATCAAATTCATATACCCACGTTTCATCACCAGTTATGATGCGTTCCATGAATGTGGGATCGCTATCTGCGTTCGCAATCATCTGTTTAGCGACCTCAACTCGATGCTGTTTTTGCAAAAAATTCAGCTCTTTTGGAACAAGTCGTGCTTCAATGCGTTTCATGCCCAGAATTTCCGTCAAAATGTGTTCGGTCGATCCAAATGAGATATCAAGGAGTGCAGCTATCTCCCGAATGCTAATTGAGCGGTTTTCCATAACTAAATTCTTCACGGAAGCGATGTTTTCATCGGTAGTTGAGGTCGATGGTCGTCCAGAACGCGGCATGTCACTCACGCTTTCACGGCCTTCTTTAAAGTCTTTGTGCCAAACAAATGTACGATTTTGTGACATAGAGTCCTCACCAAAGGCTTTTTGCAACATTCTGAGCGTTTCCGCTGCAGAAAATCCGTTTGCAACACAAAATTTCACACAAACGCGTTGTTCCAATTTTTTATCCATGGTAAAAATCGCCGAGCGTCTATTTTTCGACTAACAAAAGCAGTTGTCAAAACAAAACTAATGGATAATTTGCTCTCACACTTTGACAGAATATCAGAACTAGTGTTGCCATCTTACACTAAAAAGATTTTACCGAAAAAATAAAGGCGGCCTTTTTAAATTGAAAATTACCGGAACTTTTTGATCACAAGGTATAAATGGGCGCTTCCGGGCAACTTTGTAAGTCAGCCCAATAAAAAAAACTCGCTTTGAAGCGGACCTTTTGGGTTTTTAAAGCTGGGAGCTCCGGGGGGGGTTGGTTGTTTGGGGTTGGTTAATGGCTCGGGAGTGGGGCAAGGTGAATTGGGGCTATAAAAATTGGGGCCCGGGGGGGGGGGGGGGGGGGGGGGGGGGGGGGGGCGGGGAGGTTGTAGTGGTTGTTTTTGTTTTTTGGTGTAAAAAGGGGGGGGGGCCTGGGGGTTGGGGGGGGGGAAAAATGCATGATGTATTGGGAAAAGAAGCTAAAAAGTTAATTTCAATTTGTGAGACGTTTGAGACGTACTAAATGGATGTTCCCTAGTTGGATTTTTATTGCTTCGGGAGAATTGGTGCCCAAATTACTGCTCTGTTGCTAGGTGGGTTCTGGATTTCGAATGGCTCGATTGATTGATTTTAGTGCAAGTGGTAAATCGAAAATCCAGTCTCTTCCATTAAGAGTTTATGGATTCAGTTGTTCTAGTTTATAATGCATGGAACCAGTCACATTTTTACAACCGCTTTTTGAATAAAGTTTTCACTAATTGCATGAAAACTGTACACATCAACCACACTTATTACATATAAATATTATATAAGAATCTTTCCTATCAGTATTTTGATGTTTCACGTAGATCTTGCCAAGTTTATGATGATCCAACCTAACAGCGTAAAAAAGCAACATAGAAATTGCACTTTTTAACTTAAACTGCTATTTTTTCAATGCATACTTTTCAGGAATGAGACTGATAAACAGATAAGTGAAGGCAGAACTGCTCCCATAAATATCTCAGGGCTTATTTAGCCAATAAAAAATAATCCATCTCGACAGCTACGAGTAATTTTGCACCATCAGCATGAATAGAACATTCAGGTTTTATGGTGAGGATTCTGCCCTCGAAAAACGGCTGTGCTGTGTGGTACTGCTGGAAGATGTATGAATCTCAGTTTCCTTTCACCGGTAGAGTTCAAGCAGAAATGGTTTCTCGTGGTGTCAATTATGGTATCAATAATTATTTACTCGGTTAAAGTATTGTATTTGGGTGATTTGCTGTTCGTTCGTTCGCTTATTGAAAGAAGGTTTTGGAATCAAAGCTTACGATTTCCTGATGGAAGCACAAATTTCACAATATAGGTGGGTCCAGGAGGCTATAAATGATAAGTTAGTAAATATGTTTTAACCTTGACAGAAATCAACCGAATTTAACATAGCTTATCTTTCAAGTGTACTGTTTACTTTTCCTCAGTTGCGTAGTTGTTCAGTTTTCAGTGCGATTGTTACCAAGATGGAAATTATACGAAAAGCCGTGTGCAAAAGGATTTCATTCACTCATTTATAAAGTCCTTAGTTTTCATGCATCTAAACTTACACCGAAGCTGATATTAAGCAGTGCCAGATCCAAAGTATTACTAATCAAATGACAATATTGATGCAGATCCACGATATTAGTCATAGGTAAAAGTATTTTTTAAAAGATGGTAGATGTGGGATTCCCTAGAATTAATGTAATCATAATTCAACATAGTGTTATAAGCAACGCTATTTATGCACCAACTATCCTGCTGCATACGAGATGTTGGATATCATTATGAAATCTGTGTTAGAAAAATACGGTGCCCTTACAATAAAAGAGGTGATAATAAGAGATCACCGTTTATTTGTGACAAATTCATATGTGCATAATAGTTGAAAGATTTCATGATACGGCAGATTTCAGCATTTGTCGGTTTTTGTAAACAATATTTTTATATTATCTCTTGAACAAGATGAACGTTTAGATGGATTCCTACCCAAGCAAAGGATTATACCAAATTAATAACAAATTCTAATACCAGGTTATCATTGTTTGATCACTGAATATGTTATCATTGAGGCTGAATAAACAGCCAAAATAACAGAATGAATAACAAAAAAATACTCGTTGAATATCATAATGATAGCTTATTTTATGATCACTGCGAACATCTTGGTAACAAATCCTTTGTTGTAAGCAAATTTATTGAAAGAATTTCAAATTATGTTATCAGTTTGAAATCGAATTATATCTGAAATATTTTTTTTTTTTGATAAAAAGCATAATTTATTGTTCAAATATGCTGGTAATATTTATAGTTTTGAATTCATCTAGTAATGCTCGTCAAAAACTGTAAGTTCAAAATGATAACATATGATTACAAAATTAGCCAATGGTTATAACTAAATTTGTTTTGCGATAACAGCGGAAATCAAAACGATATCTGGGATAACAGAACTTGTTACTGATATGATACCAGCTTGTTATTTTCCTTTGCTAAGGTTAGGTCTGATCGAGGTTTGGTTTAGTCACCAGAAAATTTCCAAACGAGAATTTTAGTTCAACAACTAAACTTTATTGCAGCCTTTTCTAACACCTTCGTGGACTGTAAATAAATACCTTCGTGGACTGTTAATAAATACTGGCAGTGCTGCCGATATGAACGTTTCGTTTTTAATTTCCAAAATGATCTCTCAGGTATCATATGACTAGACTAGCGTACAACAAAAATTCAAAAATATTTTGAATCAATAGTTTAAACACAAATATTAGATGTTAGATTTTTAAACCGGTTTAAATAGTGATCTTTTATGTAATAATTGTTCAGATATATTTTAAAAAAAAATATTAAAAAAAAATTAAAATTAAAATTAATTAGAAAATTAAAAAATTATTTAAAAAAATATTGAGGCTTACAAACATGTTTTTACACATAAAGTAACAAAATTCTGTTTTCTTTCTTAGCGTTACAAGTTTATTGCTTTCACAATAAACTTATTGTTTGCTCTCAACTTAGTGTTCTAAATGCACTTCCACAGTAATTAATTGGGAGCTTCGATGCCAGTTAATTTTTTTTGCATTAGTATGATTGGGAAGCAAGTAAAATCATACCCTCTGCCCAGGTTGCGGCTAATGTGGTCAATGGTCTTTTTTAGTATACCCAAAACCTTATCTATGAAAAATTATGAAGATAGAGCTGTCGCACGGCATGTCATGAGGAGTGGCCAATGGTCTTTTTTAGTATACCCAAAACCTTATTTATGAAAAATAACGAAGGTGGAGCTGTCGTACGGCATGTTTTGTCGTCAAAATGTAATTGACCCCAGCTACAGGTTCCCCCGGGAACATTCCGGTGGCCTTGGGAGTGGCAAATGTGTCCAAACGTCCACTTTAAGTTTGAAAAAAGCTTTGTGGTGAAAAAAAGAAGAAGAAAGAGGTGTCGGTCGGCATGTTTTGGATGTAAGAAAGATCTGGCCACAACCAGAACCCTGAAGAGGAACCTATTCCAGGAAAATGGCCATATCTCAGCCATTTTAAAGCCGATTTTTATGTTCAACATATCATTCTCTTGAAAAATGTTACCGCTTTTTTGCGTATTTACTAGAGAAAAATATTTATAAATGGCATCCTGTAAAAAAAATCACAACAAAATCGACATGTGAAACGTCTCCTCCTGAAACCCAGAATATCTCCGGTATCCGGGAACCATGGCCATTCAAGTAACTTTATTATATAAATTCAATATTTTTTCCGTTAAATGTTTCTAAGAGAATTAAAATCGGTCAATATTTCGAGAAGTTCGAGCACTCCAAAGTTGACCGTATATTTGCTTATCCTAATTATTTTGTCTAACCCCTGTATGTAAGGTAGCCACCATCTCTTCTAAGACCTTGTCATGTATGCTAAACTTAAGTGCTGCCACTCCCGGAGCCACCGGAATGTTCCCGGGGGAACCTGTAGCAGGGGTCAATTACATTTTAACGACAAAACATGCCGTGCGAAAGCTCTATCTTCATGATTTTTCATAAATAAGGTTTTGGGTATACTAAAAACACCATTGGCTACATTGGCCGCTCCTGGGACCACCGGAACGACCCCGGGGGAACCTATAGTAGACCAATTACATTTTTACACCCAAACCCAATTTTTCATAAAGAATCTTTAAATATTCGTAAAAAGTCCATTGGGCACATTGGCCACTCTTGGGGCCACCGGAACGTTCCCGGGGGAACCTGTAGCAGGGGTCAATCACATTTTTACGCAAAAACATGCCGTGCGACAGCCTTCATGATTTTTCATAAATAAGGTTTTGGTATACTAAAAAAGACCATTGACCACATTGGCCGCTCCTGGGACCACCGGAACGACCCCGGGGGATCCTGTAGTAGACCAATTACATTTTTACACCCAAGCATGCCGTGCGACTCTATCTTCATGATTTTTCATAAAGAATCTTTAGATATACGTAAAAAGTCCATCGGGCACATTGGCCACTCCCGGGGCCACCGCAACGTTCCCGGGCGAACCTGTAGTAGAGGCCAATTAAATTTTTACGCCAAAACATGCCGTGCGACACCACTTTCTTCTTCTTTTTTCATCACCAAGCTTTCTTTAAACTTAAAGTGGACATTTGGACACACTGGCCGCTCCCGAGAACGTCCCCGGGGGAACCTGTAGCAGAGGTCAATTACAATTTGATGCCGAAATATGCCGTGCGACAGCTCTATCTTCATGATTTTTCATAAATAAGGTTTTGACATACTAGAAAAGACCATTGGCCGCTCCCGGGATCACCCTTCTTCAGCGTCCCAACCAGTATTTGGCAACGCATTACCTACTGCTTTCAGCTTCGCCCGATAACGGTACATGGTCTTATTGGATTATTTTCAAAATTTGCGGAAACGGTTGGCATCGAAAACGATTAAGCATTGCACTTATTCTCACTTACACAGTTTCTCAAATTTTTTTCCTGAGTGTAAATCTTTTCCCCGGGGGTTTTTTAAAAAAAAAAAAAAAACACAAAAAAAATACTATAGACTGTTCCAGAAAGTATAAGCACATTTTCAAAATAACAAAAAAGTCATGTTTTTTTAGTTTCAATAATTTTATTTGGAAATCATATTTGTTTTTGTGTTTTATATGATATTCTACTCTCGTTTAATCAAAATATTTAATCATAGCCAAGACTCCTGACTTTTCCTCGAACATGACCCATTAGCTTCTGCACAGTGGTACTGCCCACCATTTTGACCACTTTTGGCCAATCTTTTTTAAATTTTTGGATGTCGTCCGCTGGTTTTATGAATTTTCGAAGCTTTGTTTTGGTTAAAGCCCAAAAAGTTTCGATTGGCCGTGCCTCAGGGCAGTTCGGCGGATTCATGTATTTCGGCACGAAACATACATTTTGACTTTTGTACCATTCTTAAGTGTCCTTTGCGTAATGACATGACGCCAAATCAGGCCAAAACACTACTTGACCTTCGTGCTGCCTGATCATCGGCAATAATCACTTCTGGAGACATTCCTTAACGTATTTCTAAGTGTTCATCGTCTCCGTTGTGATGTACGGACTAGATGTTTTAACACACTCGCATATTGCCTGCCAAACCATAACCTTCTTACCGAATTTTCGGTAAAAACTGCCTTCTCCGTTTCGGGGATGTCTTTGTCTTCGCTTACAGTATAGAATTGTGGTCCGGGAAGCGTTTTGTAATCTAGTCTCACATACGTTTCATCGTCCATTATTATACACCCAGAATTTCTACACAATAACGAATCGTAGAGTTTGCGGTTCCGTGGTTTCACGGACGCAGTCTGTTTTGGGTCCTTTTTGGGTTTTTTTTTTCTGTTTCCGGTATGTTTTTAGCCCAAGTTATTCTATGGCACGCATGACGTTACTCGACGAAGTCCCTAGTTTTTTCGCAACATCCCGAACGGAAGTCGCTGGTTTTCGCTTGTAGGCATCCCTGATCTTTTTATCGATATCCGGACTAACAGGACCGGATTTCCGACCACTCTTCGGTGCATCTTCAAACGTGCACTGTTCTCTATATTTTCGAATCGCAGATCGTACCGCTCCGACGCTTATACCCTCTTTCTTGGCCAATTTTCTCAAGGAGAGTCCGCTCACAGTGCACCATTTGTGCACGATACTTTTTCGTTGTTCCGGAGCGAGACCGTGCATATTGATAGGTAACACAAAACTGAGCACTTTTTTGATGCTAAGGTCTGTATCCGCAACCATCCGGACACCTCAAAACATGAATAAAACATAAATTTCGCATTATATTTCCGTCGTAGTTGATCATTTCAGATTCATGGGATGTGTTTTAACAATTCGTGAAGACAAAACATAGTTATTCGATATTTGCATAACATTTTCGAACTTTGCGCTTAACTCCGTCCATTAGGATTTGTACAGACTATTCAGAAATCGTAGAAGCCGTCTTTGTCAAAATTTGCTGGAAGTGTTTGATGTCTTTGATTCCTTGCTTCTTTCCAGAAAGCTTCCGCATCCAAGCCCAATATCTCTCGATTGGTCGTAGCTCTGGGCAATTTGGCGGGTTTGAGGTTTTTGGTCCAATGTTCACTTGATTTGCTTGGTACCACTCCATCACAGTTTTAGCATAGTGGCATGATGCCAAATCGGGCCAGAACAAAGGTGTTTCTTTGTGACTTTTGATGAAGGGTAGCAATCGTTTCTGCAGACACTCTTTCTGATAGATCTCTTTGTTGATTGTGCCTGTAGTGACGAAAAATTAACTCTTTTTGCCACACGTACAAATTGCTTGCCACACAAGGTATTTTTTGAGAAATTTCGATGCCTTCTACGTTCTGAAATGCTCAGCTGTAGCATTTCTGGTCATAGCAGAATAAAAAGCCAGCCCTGGAAGCTGCTTGAAATCCTCCAGGACATAAGTTTCATCGTCCATAACAACGCATGAAAACTTCGTCAAATATTCGCAGTACAAACGTCGAGCCCGTGATTTTGCTGCCAAGTTCTGTTTGTCGTTGCGATTTGGAACTGTTTTTACTTTATACGACTTAAGTCCCAAACGTTGTTTTGATTTTGGGATAAAACCAGGTGACATCCCTATTTTACGAGCCACCGTTCGAATGGAGAGATTTGGGTTTTTCGTTAATATCCTTTTCACCTTTCGGTCCATCACAGGATCAGTGTGTCCATTGTTTTTGTCACTTCTTGGTTTCCTCTCCACCGTCAAACGTTCCGAAAATGATTTGAGCACATCGTGAACAGTGGATTTAGGCAAATCCAATGTTTTTGCAAGGTCCCGTATTGACGAGTCAGGATTTGCCGTACGCCCGTACAAAATTCGCTCGCGCACTAGTTTTTCTTTCGTCGCCATCTTGAATACTAAACATGAAATGTAAACATCAATCGTAGTCTTTTTCATCATAGACTCTCAGCTAAACCACAGTGAAAGTTTTCATTCCTACGTGCAATATTTCAAAAGTTACAATGATTTGAAGGTGTCCGGATCAATGTGGATACAGACCTTATGTCATACAGAAATGTGCAAACAAAAGGACACAGCCAAAACATGTTGAAATATTTCATTATATTCAAAGTGACCGTTAAAATAAGGTGTGGTTATACTTTTTGGAAAAGTGGTTAATTGGAATGTGCGGAGAATTTTGTTTTGGAAATATGTGGGAAAATAAAAAGGTGGTGGGGGATGTGGAATTTTTTGTATTGGCGGGGGAACAAAATTTTTAAAAAAAATACTAAAACAGTTTGGGATTTTTTTATAAAAAATATTTAATTTTTTTTTTGTAAAATATAAATATTGTAAAAAAAATATTATTGGTAAAAACTATGGGGGGGAGAAAAAAAAATAAAAAAAAAAAAATAAAGAAACGATCGAGTTATAAGCGTCCAGTCTTTCAATGTTTTGTGACGGTAGCCATTTGTTAAAAGTACACAATGCTCAAGGTATGCAACGAAGAGAAAACTAAAGTTGTTTTAGCCACCGATGGCTGCCAATTGGTAAAGGTCCTGTAAAGGTAAAATTTGAAGTAAGACCTTCTCGGTTGTGACCAAAAGATGGTTATCAACAAGATCACACACACACTAGCACTTTATTTCGATGCTCGTGGTTGCACCCACCGCCCCACATTGGCACAATTCTGAAAAAAGACGGTAAAAACATTTTCACCCTTTTGTCATCATTTTATCGACTAGGTGTCTTCAGAAGAGTTGCTTAAAATGTTATTCCGCATCTTTTGAAAAAACACTCCTAACCTTTCATAAGGGCCGGTTCATAAACCACGTAGACTCATTTTTGAAAATCTCAGACCCTCTCGTAGACTTTTCTCCATACAATTTTTTGAAATTTTGTTTAGAGCGTAGACTTTGGTCAAACCCCCCCCTCCTCATAAAAAAGTGTGTGGGGGTGAGGGCAGGGGGGTGGGCTCTTTTTTATTTTTTTTTTTTTTTTTTTTTGGGGGGGGGGGGGGTGTGTTTTTTTTTTAAAAAAGTTATATTATAATTTTTTTGAAAGTGGTGGAGATTTATTTTTTAGTGTGTAGGTATAGAGATATTTTTTTTTTTTTTTGTATACTTTTTTGGGTTTTTTAGTTTTTGTTTTTGTGTGATTGAATGTTTATTTTAAATTTGGGATTTTTTTGTGCGGGGGGTGGGGGTGTTTTGTTATGGTATGTGTGTGGGGTGGGGGGGGGGGGGGGGGGGGGGGGTTTTTTTATTTTTTTATTTTATTTTTTTTTGTTGTAATTAATATTTTTGGGGGGGGGGGGGGGGGTGTGAAAAAAAAAAAAAAAAAAAAAAAAATAGGCCGTTTTCAGCGGTGTTCTATTATTTTGGTCTAGTTTTATAACAGTTCCAAAAATATAGACCACCACAAATAGATCAACTATTTTCCATTTTCACCGCCATTGTTCTAAATTTGGTATGAAGACGTCCATGTATGTGTTTTATTTTGGAACTCCGCCTGCTTCGTTTGGATTTGGTTTGTGTTGATTCCACTCGTTCGACATTTCGAAATAATTCTAAAAAGTTTCCGAGTCAAAAGATGCCGATTCTTGTTGGCGCTAGGTGAATATTAAGATGAATGATTGATTCCAGACAGTGAGGGTTGTTCCGAGAGTTAAAGTGACGTTTGTCACTTGGTGAAGTGAGAAAAGTCACCTGCAGTGACGTGACTCTCCATTTGATTTGCTGAATCACGTCACTGTAGGTGACTTTTCTCACTTCATCAAGAGACAAACCTCACTTCGACTCTCGGAATAACCATCAGTATTGAATTCCGCGGCTGTTTCGTGCTGTTTTATGGTAGACGATGTGGAGGATTTCCGTCTTGCTGAATCAGTCAAAAATGGAAATTAATTTCCACGAAAATTTCCCTTTTAGGAGGAAGCTCTCATACGCGTAACTATGAATGTTTGACTGGATGAGAGTACGGCACTAACTGACATAAAGGATCGGTATTGAGCTGGGTAACCTGCGACTCCAGTTCAACTCTATTTTAACAACGATTTCGAGCCTGAATAAAGCATTCCAACCGGTTGAAAACCCTGAAACTCCATTGTCAACAGGTTTCCTACGACAGGACTTTACACAAGTCCCAATGCAAGAGGTTCGCGTTTCTTAGTCAGTTGAGCATCGCGTCATCAAGTACTTAACTTTTCCGGGAAAAAAGTATTAAATGGAAACGAACTTCCATGGTTTCTCGCAGATGATCATCAAAAACCCATCAGAATATATTCCATCAGTTCCGTGAAACGATATAGCAAGGTGAATAAAAGACTTTAAACGCCGGAAGACGACGTTGAAATCAAAATGTTCCGAACAACTAGACTGGATGTGGAGACGTCCATTATAACATAACTTATTCATCTTCCTGATTGGCACAGGAGGAAGTTATTTTTATTTTATTTACATGGCATAACGTCACAATACTATAACATTGCCTGATACACAATATCCCTCCATAATGCCCGATTTGTGGCTGCTCCTCTCCAATCCCTTGGGCACCTTGCACCCCCTAGGTCCATCTGGTCTGACCATCTAGCTCGTTGCGCTCTACGTCGTCTTGTACCAACCGGATTCCCGTAGAACGTCATTTTTGCAGGATAGTTGGTAGGCATTCTCGCAACATGTCCTGCCCAGTATATCCTTCCAGCTTTTGCCACCTTATGAATACTGGGTTCGCCGGCGAGTTGCGCGAGCTCATGGTTTATCCTTTGCCTCCATAGTCCGTCCTCCTGTACTCCACAAAAGATGGTTCTTAACACCCGTCGCTCAAAAACTCCGAGTGCTCGCAGGTCCTCTTCAAGCATTGTCCACGTCTAATTCCCGTAGAGAACAAACGGTCTTATTAGCGTTTTGTACAGGATGCACTTCGGAGGAAGTGCAGATGTTGAAATTGAAAATGAAAACACCGTTGCAGGGTGAACCAGAAAATGTTTATTGATGACGATTTAGACTTAGAACTTTTTTAAATATCATTCATTTTGAAGGCTCAATCGTATTAATTTTAGGTTTATTTGGTAATATTATATAAGTGAGGGGCATGAGGAGTAAAGATAGGGAGATAAGGAATCTTTGAGTATCTGATGTGACTTTATATATAATTTCAGAATTAGGGCACTGTACAGCTGTACAGCAACTTTGTGTATAACGTTCAACCCAATGGAACTGGAACAAAACTAAAAGATTTAAATTTTAGAAGGGTTACATTATTCAGGATTAAACGAGAGGTATGTAATATCCTGGACCTGTGCGCTGGATTTCCATACAAGCAATAGAACTGGAAGAATGTTAGGTGGAATTTTACCTCTGCATGTTTTCTGTTCACCCAGGTCGAGAGAACCTGTATTAGAAGTGTCTCCATGTACTATTCTGCTGGCACTTGGTCATCGAAATCGCTCTTACGATCCGTATTCCACTCTAGCAATCACATTCGTTGTCCTCCGCTAAGGTGATTCCGATAAGTATCATTTCAGCGATAACGAATACTGCCTTCGATGAGATATTTTTGTACTCACTCACGACTCGCATGGTCATGAACCGGTATGTACTGATCTGCAACGCTCGATTCTTTTAAGTGTCAAGCTCAGCAATCAAGGCTGGGCCTCCGTACCTCAATATCGACGAGAATACACCAACCAGAAGAAGCCTTTTACTACTCTTGGTTCACCGTTGTCTGGCATCATCCTACCCACCGCGTTGATGACCTTGGCCACCTTCTCGCGGGCGTAGATCACATAGCTATTAATGTTCAGCCCGTCATCACTCTTTTAGGAGCAATGACATTTAGCATTTTCTGACCAACAGTACCTCCCGTTTGGTGGTGTACAGCGCACCCCAACACACTGTTGTACAATCCGATCCAGAGGAGTGATCCTTTCAAAACTTCCGTCTTGATCTTCAACGTTGTCTACCCCATAACTGTCTCGTGAACCAACACCCGGTTCTGAAAGTAATTTCTCAGCAGAAGAAGTGATACACGTTTTGCCGAGTTGAAAAATCCCTAATATCCCGCACCCAAGCTCGCGCAACCCCTAAAAGGTTGCATAGGTTTCACAAGCCTTTTTAGGCTTCTTTGTTGATTGCGTAGGGTGCGAGATGTTTGGGATTTTTCAGCTTGGCAAAACTTGTGTCACTCTTCCTCTTGTGTACCCATTTCAATTTATCCCAAGGTGTGCAAACTTGTGGTGCTAGTTGAAATGCTTCAAATACCTTGGAAAAATCATATTTGAAACTGGGATTTTCTATAGCATCTCTCTAGCTAGCCTTTCAAAGTGCACACAATTCAATATCTGGGAAATACAACTTTTTGAAGAAGACTCAAGCAACGTGTAAAACATATGTGTTAGCAAAATCATGCATGATAAAAATAAACAAAGCTGTGGAAGCACCTTAGGATTTTTTAACAACATGTCATAGCAGTGACAATATGTGTTTACGTATCTATTATACTGAAAAAAATAATCATAGGGATGGATTACTTCCGCTATAAGTTAACCCTTCCTTTTCAACTTACCCTTAATGATCGTAAGACTTTAGCCATTTTCACAAAACTTCATCAATCATCAAAGAACTTCATAATATAGTTCGCAGAAATTCTACAAACTTCGTAGAGCTGCTTCAAAGTTCACAGATTTTTTGCAAAGTTTGAACTTACATATTTCTCAAAATATCAGTTCAGTTCAAAGAACTTCAGTGTTCAGCATTCCACCATTGCCAGCAAAACTCCATAATGTTTTAAAAAAAAGCTATTATAAAGTTCAAAGAGCCTAAGAAAAAAAAAGGAGAACTTGAGCAAAGTCAGTAATCTCGTTGGTAATACCGTAATACTGTTTTCAGACTTACCGAAAAACGAGCGAGCGATTGACGCGGTTGTGCACTTTGCCCTTGTTGTTGTTTTACACCATTTTTTTCAGCTGCCTAAACAATTTTAGAACACTCTGGATTTCGTTCCAAATTCGGAACAAAATAAAACAAAGCGTATGACAGTTTTATTTTTTTTACACCAAAACTGTTCGAAAATGAAAATTAGAACGCACCGGTGAAAGTGGAAAATTTGGTTTGGTCTATTTAAATGTCAAAATTTAGAATAGACCACGACCGCTGAAAACGGCCGTTGTTACGGATTAAGTGATCTAAGAATGTGCCTAGTTCGAGCGAGAATAATGACTGGAAAATCGTGAGTGGCTTTGCTAAGACATCGACTCATTTGAAGGTACTGTTTCCTACTGGAAAATACCCACGATAGTCAACCTGGGGAGAATGTCTAGGATTGGTCACACACGCGCACCCACGACTGGACATTTTGATCTCGTACGGTCACGTGTGAATGTCAATCATTCGGTGTGGCTACGTACGGTGAATAGCTACAATCACTGCCACGCTCAATTTCAGCACATGAAAAACGGTTATTGGACACGTTAGTTTACCGCTGACTGTATTTTCTAAACGGAAACCGTTTCAAAGTCATGGTCCACGTGCCATTCTAAGGTGCTGCAATGCTAAGGTGTCCAGCTTGTCTAGCATGGAACTTGCGGTCGTCATGTCCAGCTATTTACAGCTAGGCGATAATTAAGCGCTCGCCATAAAACCGAGCTCAAGTGGGCATTGTGTATTGCTCATATGTCAGATTGATTGGGGAGCTAATTCTCGTCAAAGCACACCTGTTGAAATCGATTAGTATTCCCTGGACTGATGTTGCATGCACCCATATATTAAACTGGAATGAATTTTAATGAAAGTTTAAATGTAGATTACGAGTGAAGATTGATGAGGCTTGATTGATATACTAACTTCGGAGTAAAACATTACACAGTCATCTATCGAATGCTTCTGTTTACTTATTCTCACATATCAAACTTAACGTAATTGCGCATATTAAATTTCATTTTATGGCATACAAAAGACTTAAATGACCGGTAAGTTACGAACATCCTGCACTACGTAATCATCTAAAGTTGTTGTGTTGGATAGCAAAGTATGTAAATGGGTCAGCAATGTGAAGGACTGGATCTTGACCAGAGTTGGAAAGGGCATTGATGGACTGAGAATGGTTGATTCAAATCACAACCTTCATAATTGCCAGTACTTTGTGTGAAGATCGAAACCAGCATTATGACAAGAAAGGGTTTTTTTAAAATGTTTTTGTGGGTTGTGAGTTTGTAATTCACATAGTAGTTTCCGTACTTGGTGTACGAAAACAATTTCTTATACCAAATTATCATTATTTGAACACTGAAATTCATCATCTTACTCTACGAATCATCATCTTGGGTTCTCAGATAGAACAGGTACATATTGCCTCTATTGCTGTCCTGTGCATAAGTGAGTGCTCTAAAGCTTATATTTTATAGCAATCCTCTCGTAGTGTACTGGCTTGTATCATGGGGCAAAGGACCCAAATGGTAACAATGATAAACTGCATTATATTCATCCTGATAATTTATACAAAACACAGTGATTGGATTTTAGCCACGTTTCCCCAACCACTTACACATCAATTGGGAATTTAAAAATATCTAGAAACAGAGGGATAGTATCAAATTTTTGCGTATCATTCATATAGACTGTTCCAATAATTATAAATACACTAATGATTAACCGTCAATTCAAAATGCTTGCAATATTCAACCAACTTTTGGCTGCGTCCTGCTGTTTGCATCCATATTAAACTGATGTTGTCATTTTTTCAATTTTTCGCACGGAAGTTTGAAAATGCGTGGTCTTTCTTTCGAGCAAAGAAAACGGATTGTGCACAAAAGGTGCACCGTCAGTGATCTTTCGATCAGAAAACTGGCTAAGGAAGAAGGTGTGAGCGTCGAAGCAGTTCAAACCGCAGTACGGAAGTATCAACAACAGTGCTCTTTCGTGGATTGCCCGAGACAGAGTTCAAAACCCTGTCTCGCTGACCCTACAATCGACAGAAAGGTAAGGGACTATGTCAAGCATCATCCTTCAGCATCAGTCAGGAATGTACCGAAAAAGCTACGTTCTTCGGTGACTATGTTATGCGTGCCAAAGAGAAAATGGTCCTGCAGACTCGTCGGAAGCAGAAGCAGCCAGCACGAAGCACCAAACAGGCTGAATCTGTGAAATCGAGGGCTCGAAAACTGTACGACAAACTGCTGACCAAAAAATTGGGCTGTGTTATCATGGACGATGAAACCTACATAAAACTAGATTATAAAACTCAGCCCGGACCACAGTTTTATACCTCGCCGAAGAGAAAGCACGTTCCTGGATCAGTGAAAGCCATTTACATCGAAAAATTCAGCAAGAAGGTAATGGTGTGGCAGGCCATATGCGGATGTGGGAATATATCTCGTCCATTTATTACGACAGACATAATGAGTGGTCAAATCTAGGTGAAGGAGTGTCTGCAAAAAAGGTTGCTACCCTTGATCAAACAGCATAAAAAGCCTACAATCTTTTGGCCTGATCGTGTTTCCTGCTATTGCTCTAAATATGCACTAGAGTGGTACAAAAGGAAAAATGATGTAGTTGTACCAAAGAAAATGAATCCACCACCCGAGCAAAGGTTTATACCAAAGTGATAGCAAGTTCCAATATCTGATTATGACTGTTTGATCACTAATTATGTTAACATTCAGACTGAATAAACAGCCAAAATAACAAAAGGAATAACACATGAATATTCATTGGATATCGCAACATTTACTCGTTTTATTATCATTGAGTTCATTTTGATAACAAATTTTATGAAATGAGCAAATTACTTGAGATAATTTCAAATTATGTTATTAACATGATATCAAATTCATACACCAATAACTGAAGAACTGCTTCTGGTGAAAAGCTCAATTTCAGTAACGTTCATCAAAAATCGCCTTTAAAAATTGATAACAGATGATAACAAAATTGTTCAGTGTTGATAACTAATTTTGTTATGCGATAACAAGCGAATTCAAAATAATATCTGAGATAACAAAACTTGTAACTTATTTGATATCAGTTTGTTATTTTACTTTGCTTGGGCAACTGCCCACCCTAGCAAAGGAAAATAACAAACTGATATCATCCAAGTAACAAGTTCTGTTATCCCAGATATAATTTTGATTTCAGCTGTTATCGCTAAACAAATTTAGTTAGCACAAGTCAATAATTTTGTTATCATATGTTCTCACTTTTAAAACACTATTTGTGGCAAATGTTACTAGTTGAATGCCAATCTATGAATATTTTCCACATATTTGAACAAGAAATCATTATTTTTACCTAAAAAAATATATTTCAGTTATAGGCGTGAAAATTTGATATCAAATTGATAACTTAATTTGAAACTATTACAATAATATTGCTTACATCACAGGATTTGCTTTCAAGATGATCTCAGTGATTACAAAATCAGTTATTGTTATGATATCTTAAGAGTATTTTTTGACGTAGGACTACGTCTTTGTTTTCAATACAGGGGTGCACGTTGCGAGTACGAGAATTTGGAGCGTCACGAAATTTGCTTAGGTTTTGATCGTTAATAACTAATTCATTTCATGACCGATTTTCTAAATCTTTGCACCAATCTATCTGGAATATTTCTACGCATCAATTTTAATTTTAAAAGTGATTGATTGTTATCATTAAGCTATTGAAAATAATTGACAATTTGTATCACATTGCCTTCGTTGGTACCACCTTCTTTCGTGTCATAGCATCCGACGCCATTACATAACAGCTCTTAGCAGAACATTTTGATTTGGTCTTACGGCAGTCGTGGAGCTGTCCAGAGGCTGTAGGAACGCAGTTGGCGGCAGTAAGTACCCTGGAGGGTGCACTGGCGAGCAGTCGTTGCTCAGTTGGTGCAGTTTGCTGTTGTTGCCGATGCTCCCGCCAACCTCGCTGCGAGATATATGGCTGCTGAAGACTACGCGTTGGTGGAGTAAAGCCGCCCGTGACAGTTTTGTTTGGTTGTGTTTGTTAAGCGATCTAGATTGCACATTGCTGCGTAGTCCTACGTCACCTTTGTGCACAACCCCATTGGGCTGTAGCTTCTAGTTTTAGCCTCAATGATAAAATATCATCATTTTCGTTGCTCTGGCATAGATTCGCCCTATCGAAAGATGCTGGGCTTTGACGAAGGCGAAGCTCCGAAAACACATGAAACCACCGGATAAAGGGTGTCCACGATGAAATTGCCACACACAAAATTGATTCGCAAAATTCGAGTTTTCATCCGATTGCCATCAAATTTCCAGGGATTGAGAAATAACTATTAAACTTCATTTTACCATTTTACTCGTATTTTATTTACAGTCCATACGCAAATGCCCGCACCTTGGCCTTAACCCCGGCCATAAGATTCTGCACAACCTGTGAATCAACCGTTTTTTGCATGTAAACCCATACTTTCTTCAGTTCCTCGACTATCTTCACTACCTTAGGTCGTTTAAGAAGGTGCTGCTTCATAATCGCCCAGTACTTCTCGATGGGGCGGAGCTCCGGAGTGTTGGGAGGGTTGAACATTTTCGGCACGAAATTGACCTTATTGTCCGCATACCACTTCAGCACGTCCTTGGAGTAGTGGCATGAGGCCAAATCCGGCCAGAAGATTGTTGGGACGTTGGCTTGCCAAACCAGGAATTTCTTCGCAAATTTGGACATCTTCTGAGTGCGGACATGCTCCGGAACGCTGAACTTATCCTTGGCCGTGAAAAACAGGTTGCCGGGGATCTGTTTGAAGTCGGCCTTCACATATGTTTCGTCGTCCATGATGCAGCATTCAACTTTCGTCAGCATGTTGAGGTACAACTTCCTGGCACGGGTTTTGGCGGACTTGTTCTGCTTCTCGTCGCGATTAGGGGCCTTTTGTACCTTGAACGTTCGAAGCCCAGCCTTAGTTTTGGCCTTCTGGACAAAACTTCGGCTTAGGTGCAGCTTCTTAGCCACATCCCGAACGGAGGCGTTCTGATTTCGGTTGAAGGCCCCAACTACGCGGTTGTGATTTTTGGTGTTGTACGGAATACTTTTTCCTTCACTTCTGGGCCTCCGATCGGTGGTCAACCGTTCCTCGAACCCCTTAATCACTCGCGACACCGTGGAATTCGCGATTCCCAACGTTTTAGCGATGGAACGATGCGAGAGATCCTTGTTCTGAATTTTAATATGAATGCGCAAGATTTTATCACGCACGAGCGCACTCGACTCCATTTCCGCGAGTTTTGATCACAGGACTTTAAAACTTGCAGGATGTAAATAATGCGCTATGAACTAAATCCACCCAAATTTTCATAAAATTCTACCCAACGGTTAAAAAGTTAGAGCAATTTCATAGTGTGGCAATTTCATCGTGGACACCCTTTAGTGTTGAAAAATTTAAGAAAGATTGACCAAAAGTGGTGAAAATGTGGAGAAAAGACTGGGGGGAAGGTTTTGGGTAGTGTTAATGTGTGAGAAAACTCCCTTAAAAAAAAAAAAAAAAAAAAAAAAAAAAAAAAAAAAAAAAAATAGAAAGGAGGAGGGAAAAAAAATATTTTTTTTGTTTGTGTGGGAAGAAAAAAAAAAAAAAAATATCGTTTTTTTTTTTTTTTTGAGAAAGAATATTTTTTTTTTTTTTTTGGGACCTTCTCCTCTGTATGTTTTTTTGTGTTATTGTGATTGAAAATGCTCATCAATGCTTTCAGTATAACTCAAATTGAAATCATTAGTCAATTTATTATTAGCTGGATACACCCCCCAAAGAGTAGTATGCCGCCAACAAGAGTAGTACCGTCGTGCAGGCGATTCTCAAGGAAATGAACCCTCCTTCCATTCCGAAACTAAGTTTTTGATATGCTCTAAAATGTGTCTTTATTTGTCTTTGTTTTAATTTTTACATTTGATTTTTACAGTTTAATTGTTTAGCCAGAGGGGCTCTTCATCTTTGTTCTTTGTTATATTTTTTGTGGTGTGCTTTGTTAATTTGATAATCTAGTTTACATTTCATCCCTGATGGGGATTGGTTGTTTGAATTTATAAAATTTGATAACCTACCTAGCTACAATAACTACAATTTGAAAACCCTAGGGAAGGGGTACCAGGTCGCGGATGACTTGGTGGTCTGATAGGTGGCAACGTGTTCTGTACCTATTGATAGTCTCACTAAAACGATCTTCGAGTGTTTTTATCTCGGCCAGACGGTGGATCTCAGTGTTTCTCGTCCGTGGAGGTGTGTTCAGGATGAGAAACTTGTTTTGAACCCGCTGGAGCTTCAGGTGGTGTGTTTTTGCGCAACTCTCCCAGATCGGCATGCCGTATTCAATAATCGGAAGTATAATCTGTTTGTAGATAGCAAGCTTGTTCTTCAGGGACAATGTAGACTTTCTGTTTAGCAAGGGGTACATAAGCTTCAACAGAACGTTAGATTTTGTGACAGATTTGTCAACCTGTTCCCTGAAGTTCATCTTGCTATCTAGTGTTACGCCATTCCCCCCGTTGTACCGTTTAGACAAATTTTAACATCCTCAGCCGGAAAAAGTCTGGAAGATTTTGAGTGGGGGAAAAGAATGACCTGGGTCTTCGCTGCATTGATGCAGATCTTCCAGTCTGTGAGATACTTCAACAGAACATTCAGGCTTCGCTGCAGTTTCGATGCGATCGCTCTTACTATCCTACCATTGTGGACGACTGCGGTATCATCGGCGATCAGCGACAGAGATCCGTTTTCAGGGAGTGGGGGTATGTCAGAGGTGAACAGGTTGAACAGGAGTGGACCTAATATGCTTCCCTGCGGAACACCGACAGAAACCTCCTGCGCATCGGAAACTGCACCATGCAGCGAAACACAGAATGTTCTGTTTGATAGGTAGTTCTTCACTATCTTTACCAGAAAGACTGGAAGATTTTACTGATGCAGCTTGGACACCAGGCCATCATGCCAGACGTTGTCAAACGCCTTTTCCACGTCAAGGAGGGCCATGGCAGATGTTTTCGAGACAGACTTGTTTCACCTGTAGACGTTAGTGACTCGGTTCAGTTGATGTACTGTTGATCGACCGCGTCGAAAACCAAACTGTACATAAAGCAGGATGTTGAATTCGTCGGCAGATGCAAGGAGCCGACAGTATATTGCTTTCTCAAACAGTTTTGGTACTCCCGAGAGAAGGCTGATGGGTCGATAGCTCTCGGAACATGAAGGATTTTTCCCAGGTTTCCGGATGGGTATGACTTTAGCTGACTTCCAACATGAGGGGAAGTAGCTAAGTCGAAGACATTCATTAAAGATTAATGCTAGATGCTCGTAGAATTGGGAACTCAAGTGCTTGAGTTCCAAATTCAGGATTTTATCGAAACCTGGGGCCTTCATGTTCTTCGACGCTTTGATATAGGTCGACAGTTTGTCAGCTGTGATTTCTAGTTCCTCTGAAAAGTCATTGGGACATAGATGGAAGTTATATGCATGCTCGTTAACGGCAGCTTCGTGAGGACTGATGATTTTCTGACCAAGATTGTGTGAGCTGACAAAGTGTTGACCTATCTCAGCAGCCTTCTCAGTTGGAGTAATCAAACGATCCTTAGAGTCATTGTTGTCTAGTGGGATCAACGGTGGAATGGGCCTAGGCTTAGTTTTTAGAATTTTTGTTATTTTCCAGATCGGCTTTGCATAATCTGGGAGGGCGCGGATTTTGTTGGCAAAATTATTGTTTCTGAGATCCACCATTCTGGCCTTGATTATTTTGTTCAAACGATTGCACTCTGATTTTAAGGCAGGCAGACCAGTACGTACTGGCTGCGAGTGGTGATGCGTCGACGGATCAAATTTTTAGTGAGATTATCAATAGGTAAAGAGTTGCTCACCTGTGTTGTTTCTGGAATGTGGTGCTCCCGGGCCTGGGAAATCGCCTGCTCGATCGACTGTAATTGCCGATCGATGTCGTCGGTTGATTCGGGGCGCCTATTGTAGTCGACGGTTCTGTCGACCTGATGACGGAACTGGGCCCAGTTGGCGCGATGGTAGTTGCGCCTAGTTAGCAAATGCCAGTTGACGCTAGACCCAACTTCAGCCACCACTGGATAGTGGTCTGAGCTGAGTTCTTGGTACACGACCGGCTGGGCGATGTTGTTCCCCATGCTGCTGAGGAAGATGTCGATTGTTGAGTAGACCCCGGATCTGCTCAACCGGGTGGATGTATCCGAGCCCAAGATGGTGTAATGGTTCCCTTCCAGGTCCTCCTGTAGAATGGATCCGTTCTTGCTTCGTCGTTCGTTTCCCCAGGTTTCGTGTCTTGCATTCAGGTCACCGGTGATAATGAACTGCCCATGCCTCCGAGTGAGCTTGATGATGTCGTTCCGAAAAATCGTGTCTGTCCCGTTGATTGTTCTTGCTTGTTTGGGACAATAGGCCGCAATAACAGTGATAGGGCCGACGGTGGTTTCGACCTTGACTCCGATGGCTTCGATGAATTTCAGCTGAAAGCTCGGAAGCATCTGGCAGTTGATGTTGGTGCGCAGGGCGATGGCGACTCCCCCTCCGGCGGAACTGGTTCGATCAAGTCTGATCAGTCGGAAATCTGGCAGGAACACGTTGATCTCCGGCTTGAGATGCGTCTCGGTGATAATCGCGATGTCAATGGCTCGTTCGTTAAGAAAGTCGATGAATTCGATATTTTTACTCTTCAGGGAGCAAGCGTTCCAGTAGGCTATTCTTATGTTTTCACGGTCCATTGAGAAACGCGATTATGGCTTGTATTTGTTCAGAACGGGTTCTGCAGGATCGCTTGATGATGGTGGCCTGAGTCAGGATTGCAACGACTTCCTCCGTTGAAAGCATCGAATCATCGATCGCGCCAGATGTTGCAGCAGAGTACGACGGTCCTGGAAGATCGCTTTGGGATGGCTGGGTTGCTGTAGCTATGAACCGATGTTGAACGGAAGGCCGACTGGGGACCGGACGGTTTGGAGGCACTCCTGTTTTATATTCAGTGTTGATTTCAACCCGCTAAGATATATCACGTGAACACAATGGAAGCGCACGAGCAACAACGACGAAAAATTATATGCGATTTTTTTTATAACCTATAGCAAGGAGGGTGATCAATTATTTCGTTAAGTTGAATAAATCTGAATTTGTTTTTTTTTGGGGGGGGGGGGGGAAAAGGGAAAATATGCGGGAGTTGGGTTGGAAAAAACCTAATTCCTAAGCCAACCTTCAAATTTTCGTACTCTATTCGTACTAACCTTCATGGTTCGAACCCTATAAAAAATTGTATTAACTTCTCATAAAATCCATCTCTAATGAAAACAATTTTGCTTTTAAGTAAGGCTAGCAGACACAAACAATAAACAAAACAAAATTAAACAAGACAAACAATACATTTTTATTCCTTCATTTTAATTCACATTTTATCCCGAATCGTATGTAGCCTCCTCTTCATCGCATAACGTAGATTAAATCCCATTTCAGCAGGAGCAAGAGCAGTACACCCACTCGAACCTCCTTGCCAAAGATAGTGCGACCTTTGCATAACCCCCAGCGTTCGAACATCCCGAAGCTGAGGTTCCTGAAGCCATGCTCCAGCCATTTTTCAGCTCCAGTGCCGATTCCAAAAACACACGCCACTCGCTTTAACTCGCGAGTCTTCATGTGTGGAAGCTTTGCATCATCTGGCTACACACGACGAATGTGGCTGGTTCCGTTCTAATCCTAGCGACCGAAATGGCACCTACGGCCAATGCAACGGCGGCGACCATTCTGCTGCGTGCCATCATCCGGATGTTGATTGTCTCCCAGCTGTCCTTTGCCGCCTGGGTTGGTGAGGGGTCTCTCTATTCCCTGGCCGAGGTTGCCTTGGTCTTCACCGCAGACCGCTTGGACCACGATAATGGCCAGAACCGCAAGAACCATCAATGAGAACTTCATCTTGTAGATTGTTACTGTTGCTGTGTTTGGGTTCGTTTAATTTGAATTTAGTACTGATACTGATACTTGATGGACCGCTCGGGGTGCTTTTATAGTAGAAATCGGTTGAACAACTTAACTGACTTGTTTACGCGTTGCTTATGATGATTATATATTGACGGACAACTCATAATATCAACAAAATAGTAACATTAAATCGTAATTTGTTTAGGTTTTTGACAGGGAATTTTCCAATGCAGGAACAAAGAAATTGTTTGTTGGAGGTGAAATCAATTAGCTCTAGAGAAATAACGCTGTTTGCTGATGGAATTTTAATCAGTTTTGAAGATTCTTTGATACATGAATTTATATAATTAAGATAAAAAATAAGAAAGCCATTCTTTCTTATTTCTTAGCGTTTCGAGCTTATTGCTTTCACAATCAGTTTTATCAGTTATGAATTGCTTGCGCTCAACTTAGTGTTCTAAATGCACTTCCACAGTTATTAATTGGGAACTTTCGTTGCCAGGTACCATTTTTGCATTAGTATGGTTGTGTGGCAAGTACAATCCATACCTTATGTCCAGGGAGTCGATAAATTTTCCTTTACGAAAAATTCCTCGACCAGACCGGGAATTGAACCCAGCCACGTCCAGCATGGTGTGGCTTTGTAGCTGCGCCTTTGTTGACTGAGCTAATGGAGGCCAAAGGGCTGAGCTAAGGGAAGATTCAAAGGCCTTATAAATCACGAATCGAAGGTACAATCCATACAATGTACTTTGAAGGTAAAAAAGGGCTGAAACGGAAAAGTTATGTTGGTGTTTTCGTCTTTGTAGGGCAAAATTAGCCACATACCAATTAACTTTCTCTCTACTTGCCTCCAGCATTAGTCGTAGTTCCTACTGCCTTATTGAAAAGAACAATGAAAATTCAAACTTCACAGAGTAAAAAAGAGCGCCATTTACGTCTTTACGGTAATCTAGAAAGGAAGGAATGTTAGTGTGACATCCGTTGCTATAGCAACGGATGTCACCCTAGCATTCTTTCCTTCTCCGATTACCGTACCATGACAACCGTGGAGTTGCAGAGGATTTTTCGGTCTCTAATATACTAGAGATCAAGAAATTCTTTGCAACTCCACGGTTGTCACGGGAGGAACATTTTATTAGTGTGATGGGCTAATGAGATCTGGATTCAATTTTGACGATTTTTAAATGTACAGATTCAAGTTACGCGAGTTGAATATTTTGACTGATATTAGGTTCAATCTCTATTCAGCCAACTGTTAAGATGTGTATCCAGGCGCTTCTTATCACGGAAAAAATGAGTTTTCTGACTTCGTTGCTGTTTGAATTGCTCCAAATTAAGGGCTTCCTTGCTGCAGCATCATCGCCCGCACTTCTTGCCTTAAATCATTTGACACTCCTCGCGAAACCAATTGCTCCGTTGATTTCTTTCCACGAATCCAATGGCAACTACGGCTGCGTAATTGATAGCTGCTTTAACACTATTCCAACAGCCTTCAAGAGAGGTTTCGAACAGTTTGCCCTGCTTCTAGGTTTTGCATGTACTCACTCAGTTACGATTCCGAGGAGAGCTGGTAAGTTCTCGGTCGTGTGAGCCGGAGCCGGACCAGATCGTCGTCTATGGCTGGGTTGGTTGTTAGCTGACGATTTTCTTTGAATTGCAATGAATTCGGCCCGCTTCGGGCATTCCCTGCTGGTTCCTTTGTGAGCCGCACCGCAGTTGGCACACACTGGGTCAGCATCCTTCATCCGCTCACAGGCATCGGGTCCGTAGTTTTTGCCGCAATCGACGCATCGCTTCGCCATGTGGCAATTTTGGGGCCATGCCCAAACATCAGGCAGTTCTGGCACTGGGTGACGTCACGGTGGATCGGTTGGTAGCGGTCCCATTTTTCGATGATGTGGAACAAGGCTCGGATGTTTTGCAGATCCTTCATGCACGTCGAGTTCTTCTCGAAGTGCACCTGATAAAGCTGGTCCCGATAGCTTCGAGAGATGTCGTGCCGACGCATTTTATTTATTTGCACCGGTTTGAGCCCATTGGCCTTTAATTCCTCGGCCAGTTCCTCCGTTTTCTTGTCCGCAAGGCAACGCAAAACCACCTTGAACGGTTTGTTGGCTTCGATGTCGTGCGTGAAATACTGCACATCCGTCTGCTTCAGTATTTCTTTGACAGCTTTGTAATGGGACAGCGCCGAGACCATCAACTTGTAACCTTGTGAGCAGAGTTGAATTGTGCACCGCAGGCCCTTCTTGATGTAGAAATACACCATTTTCTCCTTCTTCTCTATTTTCGGTGTATCGCCGTTCTCCAGAACGGCGTACCGATTGTTGGCCAGGAGCTTCTTCGATGAGAGCACATCATCGGGTGAGTTCAATCGGGAACGTTTCCCAGTCGAGCTTGTGCCGACGTCACTACGCGGCGGCTTCCCCATACCGGGGTCGGATTGTGTATCACACAACGCGAGAGGATACAGTGCACCACGCACCACAACGAAAGAGCGATCGACAAGACACCACAAAAACTTTTCAGAGCGCGAGCGAAAAACAGGACCGAACGTGTCGCTTGTTCAAACTGGAATTTAGTTTTTGATATAAAAATTTCAATGTTCACACATTATTGTTTAGCCAAATTATGATCAAAGCACCCTTTAATACCACTGCTCAAAAACACCTAGCAACACGGCCTTCATCAAAACCCAATGGTAATTTTGAACACACTTGGAGGTATCAAAATCACCTATTGATGATCCAATTAAGCAGTGATTTGAATTAGAAAACTAGAATAATTTAAACTTACTCTTCATACAAATAAAAATTAAAAACCTGAAAAACTTATTAAAACTTTTACTAAATTCTACTAGAAAAAGCTTATCTTTTGACCGATTTGCCAATTTTGTCTGCAACTTCCAGACTACTTCAAAGTCGAGTGGTTTAGTGCTTTTTCTAGTGGAATTTAAAAGAAATTGTTCGCATCTACTAGTGATAGTTGGAAAAAAATTTCAGTTTCTTATATTTGATTTTTTTTTAAATGTTCAAGTGGGGCGTTTGTTTGAATTTTTCTTGTTACTTAATAACAATCGTTCTACTGATACGCTCGTAAAAGTATTTTAAAAAGTGAAGTGCTGGGTAAACACAAAATTTAAAACATGTCTAAAATTCAGATTTTCGGAAATGAGTGGTTGAGTGATGAAGTATTGATAAACAAGGTAAGGTGATGAGATTTTTTCTTGGACAGCCTTTAATCTGATATTGAAATTTATCAAACGTATTCCTAATGATAGTTTCAGATAACATAATGCCAAAAAAAACTAGCACAACAGCTTAAGCCTGATTAACTTATTTTCAAAATGACTGCTTCCTATGGATATATCATCGCTTAAAACAATTCCTACAAATAATAATGATGATCCAAAAATCGATTCCAATTGCAACGGATTTCCATTAAACCAGTTACCCGGTTTTTTATTTAAACCCTCATAAATATCATAATCGTTTCCAAATTGAACGAGCACTTACGGTGCGATGATACGCACTTCAACAACCATTCAATTTGTAGTTCTGGCTTCACTTTTTTTCCCCCCACGAGACCGAATGATGATATATATCCGCCTACTGTGATGTTCTCGATCCGGGAAGATATTTTTAGACAATTTTGACCGCAAACGGTTGCTACCGCTCTGCCACTGACTGCCGCCATGGCGTGCTGCCCCGGTGATCATGATCGGAATCTGATCATGAGGTAATTTATGATTACTGGGGGTGCTCTTTGTGGAAGTAGCATCTTCGGCCCGCGATGCGAACGTGAGATTTGACATGGTTTTCAAGCGGGACGGATTGTCCAAATACAGTCACGGCTCACTGTGAATGGGGTAGCAGCTTTGACGCTACATGATTGATTGGGGATAATTATACCAGTTGTATGAAGATATGCAGATGGATGGGATATTTTGAGTTTTTGATTCAATACGGAAATTGTCGGATGGGACCCACATACATGTCCATTGAAATGTCAATCACGATCTTCGGAGATGTGCTATTGATTACAAATTCGATGTAAATTAATGATTATTTTTCAATTGACAACCAATTATCAATAAGTTTTTAATTGTAATTCGTATTGAATCAAACGTTTTTTTTTCAGACGTCTGTGTACAAAGGTGGTAACCATTCAATTTCAGCGTCCCTAATGCGAATCCCCATCCCTTGGCGCTTCTTTTCATCATGTACTTCTCACGACTCAACCCGAATATCGGAAGAATTCTGAGCCCAAGGTCAGTTATCTCATTAGCGGCCGTGTTTGGCCCTGAATGGGTGCCAGCCAAGACGCCAACGATGCGATTCTAAGATTCTAAGACTCATCACTTAAACCAACCACCCAACGACCGTACGGCGCGTCCCCATGAGCCAACCCAAACGGCTAGCAAGTGCGCTGCTTAATTGATTTGTGCCGACTTGTTCTCTCCTCCCACCAGACAACATAGCTCGCGGTGTGGTTTTTGACTGACAGCCACATAATTGATGTATTCTTTGCCACATTCCAACTGTTCCGACTACGCCCTCTAACCTCGTGAACTGCACGCTTTCGTTCTTGGATGTTCCTCGGTAAACTGCTGCACGAAATTTAAGTTTAGTGATTAATTTTTCCAACGTTCCAAAAATAGAATTAATTGACGTCATAGTCTGAGCTTAGAACATCAACTGCTCATCGATGTTCTGCCTCGTGCAGAAATTATCCTGTCCAATCATCCTGTTGAAAATTGAATTTCACGGTCGCGCATTGTAGTCCATGTACGAAAATCTTCAAAAAAAAAGTCACGATTTTTTCCCTGTATCAAAAAAAGGGCAAGGTCATCCTACCTCAACAAAGGAAACCTTTTCCCAGCATCATCTATCCAAAAATGGTGTTGATAGAAATTTATGATGAGCCCAACCTTGCTTTTTTTTTTCTTCCTAGGGAGGGAACGATGGGAGGCAAATAATCGGATCAATGGGTGAATGTTTGCAATTTATCCGTAAAATGGATAATTGTTGAGTACGTCAATCAACGAGGTTGGGTGGGAAAGGTTGTTGAACTGTTGTGCGATTGAAAATGTTAAGTAGAGAAAATCATGTGGTCGGGTACTCGAAACTGAACTGCTAGCTTTGTATGTAACCGTTTTTATTTTTTTTGTTAACTTTTGAGAGGCAGTGTTTTGTGTGTAGATTGATAATTGATGATCGGCATCCAAATGACTTAGCTTTTGTGTTTGGAATTTATCAGAGGATTCTAAATGTGTCAAGTACTTTTATTAATATCATCCCACGCATTGCCGAACCTTTTTTGTCTTAAATAATCGGTTGTTCGCATCATTGAGGGAATGGTTAAAGTTATCAAGATTTTTTTTATTTCTTAATAAGGTTCCCATGTCAATTTGTAGTTGACTCCATCTACTTCAACAGAACTGTCAAGAAGTCTGAAGGTATCCCAATAAAACCAACAGACATAAAACATATTTAGGTTGGGTTAGCATTGTCGAGCTTAAATTAATTTTCACTTAAATTAGACAGATGATTTTTTTTTCAATTAACTCTGCAACTGTGGTAGCAATGGCATAGGGATTGTATGCGTATAATGGACCCTGTGCGTATAATGAACCCCCTGGCATATTTTTGTAATTATTTCGTTATTATCATATTTAACCCGAGCATTGTCATTTAAAACACATAGTATCAACACTAATACAAAGGTTAGAGTATGATTCTTTACAATTTTTCCACATAAAACATCATTATTTATATTTTTACTCGAGCACTGCATGGTACAGTGATTTGGAAATATTTTCGTTACAGGAGAGAAAAAAAGCATTTGATCATGTAAATAAACTGTAGATTATAAAAATGCATTTTGAACACGTTAATACCTAGTACTAATATTAAATTTTTCTATGCAGATATAAAAACAATGAAAAATTGAAAAACATTGTCTAAATTTTGAGGGTCCATTATAGTACTGATTGGAAATGATTTGTTGCCTATTTGGAAAACCCTTCATTTCTGTTCTGAGCTTTGGATCTCTCGTTACTGTAACAGAAGTGCAAAGATGAAGCAACTCAAACTGATCCGGTAATTATTGAGACATAAACGTTAGATAAGGCGTTTATGATTTCGAAGAATACTCTAAACACGTAAGTTTAAATGGTTTATTGTATTTTTTTTCTTTTATACGGTGAAGAGCACACATTTTTGGCCCAGCACTAGTTTTTGACCCATTTGTACAAAGTTTACAATTTTTGAATTACAGGTCGAAAACTGGAACAGAATTCATGTAGGTGCTTTTCCCCTATAGAGGCTTGCAGTCATTGATTAGTCGCCTCTTTTATAATGGTTGTGTATAAACGTATTTCATTATGATATTGCTTTTATTTTCATGTTAGGAATATTCATGAATTGGTAATAGTGTATGCGGATAATCTGGATGATCTCTCCAGCCGCATCGTGAAGATTGGTATGCAGCATCATCTAATGAAATAACCAATAGCAAACTCGGTTGCGGAAAGATAGAAGATTCTGGCTACGAGGCTCTTGAAGCAACTGTAGCTTCCCTCAATGAGATGGAGGGTGATGGCCTTCCAGTACTATCATCCAAAAAGCGGCTAGAGCCTCACCACACGCAACAGGCTGAAAAGGAGAACATTCGTAAACAAAAGCAGATGAGATCTGAGGAAAAACGAGTTGAACGCATAAAGAAAGCAAAATTGAACAAGTTGTCTACGATCACAAAATTGGAGGAGAGATTGTCACGTTTGAAAAACAATGTGTTTTGAAGAATTTTTGAATTTATAAATACAAAATACATGCTTGAATAATAAAATAATAAATAGTTTGTGGTATGTCTGTTTTGTATTTTATTTTTTTTGATATGATGGATGGTTTCTTGGTTGACAAAAGGAAAATTTGTATAGGGTGGGTAAGGGGGGGAGGGTAGGAGGTTGGGGGGCTCAGCAGTGGGGGACAAAAAGAAAGAGGAAATAATGTGGGGGGGGAGTAAAGGGTTAAGTTCATTATCATGTACAATAAATATGACCATATTTCTTTGTTAGTGATATTTTTTTTTTTTATTTTTTTTAAGGAGTGTATCGAAAATAAGCTATCCACAAACTTTCTTTCAAATTATGTGGAAAACCTATATTTTATTCATACAAAAAATTGATCCTTTATTGTACGAGGTTAAACTTGAACATAATGAAGACCGGATGAAATTTAAGTTATTGCTTCACGAATTTTCGAACTTTGGATCGAATGCTCTTCATCAAGCTCCGGACAAGTGTTGCATCGCATTTTGTGGACGCCTGAGCCCAAATTTTTTTTAACTCCTGCATGTTCCCAGCTGCCTTACCAGTCTTCTTGAAGACCCTCTTCACGATTGCCCAGTAACGTTCGATGGGTCGAAGCTGAGGGCAATTCGGTGGATTGATATTTTTCTGCAACGAAATCTATATCCTTTTCCGCAAGCCAATTGAGAGTGGTTTTGGCATAGTGAGCCGACGCTAAATCCGGCCAAAACAGTGGAGGTGTACTATGCTTCTTATATAAAGGCAACAATCTCTTCTGGAGACACTCAGATCGATAGATTTCCGCATTTATAGTTCCGGTAGTGTAAAAATGGTTGACTTCAAACCACAGGAACATATTGCTTGCCATACCAGTACCTTTCGACCGAATTTCTCCACTTGAATCGACCTTTCCGCTTCGCTCACATCCTCTCGAACGACGGCAGTAAAGTATTGTGGTGGAAGGGTTTTTGAGTCCTCCTTTACATAGGTCTCATCGTCCATCAAAACGCATGCATCCGGACGCTGCAAAAGACGCGAATAGAATTTCCGGGCCCTTGTTGCTGCTCGCTTCTTCTGTTCTGCACTTTGTTTCGAGATTTTCTGCTTCTTGTAGGTCTTCAGGTGGTTTCGCCTCTTGATACGCTGGATCATTCCGACACTCGTTCCTGCTTTTTTGGCCAAATCACGTATTGACATTGATTTGTTCTACATGATTAGAGATACCACTTTCTGCTCCGGTTTCGGGTTGGAAGAACCGGGTTTTCTGCCTCTTCCTGGTAGCTCATCCAAAGAATAGTGTTCCCCAAACTTATTAATGATGGTTTTAACACTCGCATGATGAATTCCAAACCACTTCGCCAATTTTTGCATAGTAATACCCTTTTCACTTTGCCATGTGTCCAGAACCTTAATTTTCACTTCCTTTTCAATACGCGATATTTTGAAAACGCAGAATTTGAACCGCACAAACAAGTAAACAAAAGAAAGCTGACAGTCAAACGCACAGCATGCAGTGTTCAGAGCATAAAAAACCATCACAAATACATGCGTACAACGCAAATGCATGTGGATACCCGGCTCATGTATTGATGAGTGCGATATGGAAGGTCCAGGTGGTGAAGTCGTCTTCCTGGCGTCGATGGTTGTCATCACGTTGTGAAGAAATAGGCCAACAAAAAATAAACGAATAAACAAAAAAAAAACAACAAAATTATTGTTGAGCATTAGGATACAGCAATTCCATAGAAAAAAGATAAACCATCTCTCAGAATTTCATAATAACTGGTAGTCTTGTCCATAAACCACGTTGTCTTTTTTGGAAGGAGCAGAGGAGGAGGAAGAATATCAGAACACATGATCCATATAAGTTAAAAAAAAAGTATGGACAAAGAACCAGGGGAGAGGATGAAAATCCCAATTATGAGAATACGTGGTTTATGGCCCATCCCTAAGCAATCATAACGCTACCCTTCGCTTCAAAAAGGGGTATGGGCGCGTTCTGTCGGCTTGGTCGCGGCAGATTTCATGTGTGAATAGGCTGCCACATCAACGTTCAAAAGTGCCTGAACCAAATGAACAGCTTGTAATGATCACTTTAAGATGCGATGTGGGATTACTGCCCTGAGATTCTCAAATGAAACACATAGTAAATCGTTTCTTGTCTTCTCTTCCATGACTAAACGTTGTGGAATGGAGTAAACTAGTGGAAACTCATCGGGAATGATCTCTCATATGCATCCGTCGAACCATTCTGAACGGCCGTTGTGAGAATATCACCATGAATAGCTCACATGCGCATATCATGTTACCAATTTTTAATGCTTCTCTCCTTTCTCCAATTCTCTTCCGTATCCCATGGCCACGAGCGGTGCCATATGACACGTTGTGAGTCTCGATATGCGCTACTGAAGTCAACTCTTCAAAAGCAGAAACATCGAGACGCCCCTACATCAAAGGGAGGATGAAGCAGTAAGTGGGAAACGGTATATAACCCTAACCAATTTTACTTCCAGCCTAATTTTCTAAAACAAGCTTTAAGGTAAGATGATTTCAAAATCAAGTTAAGAACATCATATTATTTCTCTAAATTTTGCATATATTTATATAACAATATATGTTAGGATGAAGGTAGGGACCATCAGAGCACCCGATTGAAGCGATTTGGATAGGAAGAGTGAGACTGCCAACTTCCTGTTCTTAACACTTCGTGATTGAAGGGCGGGCTCTTCTCCCCATCTTGTGGGACTTTTTACTAGGCGGGGGCTCGGTTTTGTTGTGGTTTCTACGAATTTGTTTCTGGAAGGAGATTCTCTTTAGACCCCTGTAGCTCTGAGTTGCGCGTATGTGTATCTGCTTACAGGCCCACATTACGTTTTTGGCCCTTCATACAGGGACATGATAAAACATTTACCACAATGCAACCTTGATCAAACCGTTTAATTTAAACAGTCTATTGCTATAGGCAATTGCCTTACTACATTAGTTGATAGTTCACCTCATCATCATCATCATCAGCATCACCTCTAAGCCATCATAAAGCTAAATGAACTTATAAACATACTTTAGATTGATGGGGGCGCATTGTTGGCAAGTTACTTCCGTTTCTTGATACTTTGAATCATTCCAACGCTGGTTTCCGCTTTATTGGACAAATCACGTATCGACATTGATTTGTTTTTCCGAATTAGAGCTACCACTTTCCGGTCCAGTTAAGGGTTGGACGATCCGGGTTTTCTGCCTTTTCCAGGCATTTCTTCCAAGGAACAGTGTTTCTCAAATTTGGTTATGATAGATTTTACAATCGCGTGATGAATTCCAAAGAGCTTCACCCATTGTCGCATAGGTACACCTTTTTCACGTAGCCATGTGTCCAAAACCTTAATTTTCACGTCTTCAAATAGTACAAACAAGTAAAAAACGAAAGATGACAGTCAAACGCACAGCATGCTATGATGAACACATGACAAATATTATACGTTACGCGTATTTTCGATACATTCCTTACCTCCTAACTTCAGCAATTCCAACAGCGGTAATTTGGTTCAGTCAAAATGTCTCCTCCATATTGAGTTGACTGCGCGAGTATTTCCTAAAATTTTCTTGCAATTGAAATACTTTTTAAAAATGAAACAAAGGTAATACAATTTTATTTTATAAGAGTAACTGAAACAAATCATTCATCGTTATTTCGAAGAAATTCCCGAACTTTTCTGTTGCCGCTCATCAGCCGGCGCACACTTTCGTTAGTCATGGCTTTGGCTAGCTGATTTCATCAATTCTCCATCTGACCAATGTCACTGGTGACTGCTCATCTTCAGTTTCCGCTAAATTATCGCCCAGTACTTTTCTATTGGACAGAACTGAGGACAATATGGTGGATTCAGCTCTTTTGGGATGAACTGGGCCCCATTATAGCGCTTCCTTGCTGTGATGGCAGCTGGGGGCTATTCATAAACCACGTAGACATTTCTGGGGCAGGGGGGGGGGGGGGAATGAACGAGCTGAGCGGGAAGGCATTGTCACTTTTTTAATGAATGGTTGAATCCGGAGTACATCTCGTGCACAAGAATGTGATATATATTTGATATCTTTGAATGAGTTGCACTAATGTCCTTATAATAATAAAGTTATATTTACAAACTTTGGAGGTCTTGCGTTGATCTAATCAATTAACTAATACACTTATGAACATAGCCGTTCTGATATTTTTCTTTAGTTTTGTTTGGCATTTAACACTGAAATTAATTCTAAACTACATTTGCCAAAATCCAAACTGGCACCGTCCTATACTAGGCAGCGTAACGATGCTGCTTTTAGAACTTAAAAACACCGAATCACTGACCAAAAAAAAAAAAATTATGGAGAAAAGTTTACGAGGGGGGAGGGGGGTTTTAGATTTAAAAAAAAATGAGTCTACGTGGTTTATGAACAGGCACCTGGCTAGATCTGACCAAAACGTAATTGGACCATCATGGGACATAACGACGGGTAAAATCCAATTGTCGAGGCACTCCTTTTTGTACAATTCCAAGTTCATTGTTTTATCCGTCACAAAAACCATGGTTTTCTTACCACATGAACAGATACCTTACCAAGTCATGTACTGTTTAGCAAACTTATCCGCAAAAATAAACTTGGATCTGCCAGGAACCTTGCCGGATCCTTGTAGAACTTGAACCCCGCGATTTATTTGAAATCTGCTTTAAGTGACCGGAAGGTTCAACAAAAGCTCAAACGGAAGACGGAAGGCAAGGTGGCCACTTCTTTCCGTGCATTGGGCCGGGAGGTCAGTGCGACCGGCCAAACGATCAAGAAGTATTTGGAAAAAATGGATATCCAAAGGCTACTTCACCTCCCCGACAAAAGAAATTATGTGAAGTACATAGCGTACACGAAGTTCCCAAAAAAGGTGTGGCTGTGACCAACAATGACTGAAAAGAGAATGTCACGTCTTTTCTTTTTTTTTTCGGGGATGGCAGTGAACAGCAAGATCTACAGTACGATGTGCCTCCCAGAAGTTGCCGACTTCATTAAAAAGTACCACAAGGATGACGACGTGGTTTTGGCCGAATCTAGCGTCGGTCCACTCTTGAAGCGGTTGGGTACTCTGGTGGTGCCTCAGCTCCGCCCAATCGAAAAGTTCTGGGCCAATTTGAAAACGAGTGTATGTTCAAATAATTTCGTGGCCAAAATTACGGATAATTTGATCAAAAACACGACCAAGGAACTAAAGAATATGCCTACAAGCTTCTTTTTTTCACCCATGGCCAAAGTTCTGGTTAACTGCCGCAAGGTAGCGCAGCAGGAAGTAGAAGTATTTTTATGAAGTTTTTAATTTCTTAATGAATAAAATGCAATTTGGTTTGTTACATTTTTTTCCGTAAGATTGGTAATTTCCATTTAATTTCACCTACCTTTATTGCTTATCTTGACAGATACGCGTATTTCGTCTACAATGTACAGACTTCTTCAATGCCTTGTACTTATACACGACACTGAAGAAGTCAGCACATTGTAGACGAAATACGCGTATCTGTCAAGATAAGCAATAAAGGTAGGTGGAATTCTCGAGTTATTCAGACATTTCAGTTTCATTTGAGAGGACGGTTGTCAAATTACCATAGAAACATTTCTTGCTTCTAAAAACTCTCACATGCTAAAATTGGTATCCTTGGCTTGATTAGTTCTCAAGCTATCCAGAAATGCGTGTTTCATGTGTATGGGAGCATCCCTCCCGCCCTCTGTCACATAAGGGAGGGGTCTCTAACTACGTTACGAACCTTCCCCGAACCCGAAAACTCCTCCATACAGAATTTCACGCCGATCGGTTCAGTAGTCTTCGAGGCTATAAGGTTCAGACATACAGACAGAAATTCATTTACACCGTGTCCAATATATTCTCATACAAAATAAAACTCTATTTATTTCGATAATCCGATAATCCAGATTTTAATGATAACTTTACCGATTATATTGCAACATAATACTGATCAACTACAGTATATGTTTTAATGGAATAACACCGCCTTAAACCTTCATGACCAGCTCCAGAAGTTTGTCGAAACCGTCACATGCGGCACTCACGACTTCCGTCGGCATTTCGTCCCAAATTCGTTTGATTGCGGTTTTTAATTGGTTCATATTAGACGCCCTGTGGTCATTTACCTTCGCCAGCATGTATGACCATATGAAATAAACCAAGGTATTCAGATCTGGTGAACTGGGAGGCCATTCATTCTTGTCCAAAAAGTCGGCATTCACTTTTACGCCTTTTTTGATGAAAACCAGTGGTAATTTGTCTCGCTTGCAAGTTCCTCCCCAAACCATCACTGGCGCAGCACTTTGGAACTGTGGAATATTCCCATCACTCTCTGGAACAATTCTCGAAGAGAGAGCCCAAAATCTGTCGTTCTGGACATTGTGGGATTGTTGCAAGACGAATAACTTTTCGTCGGAAAAGATAAATTCTTCCCCACCGTGCCGCGACTAAAGCAAACTTGCTCTTTCGAGTCGTTTCTGCTTGGAAAGTTCTGAAACTCCGTAAACCGAGGTCATTTTGCAGCATATTGTGCATTGACGATCTCGAAATATTCAGATCTGCGGCCATTTTACGTACAGAGCGCTGTGATTTTCGTCTAATCCGTTCCCTGATCGTTTTAACAACTCGTGCAGTCCGCACCGTACGAATATCTCTTCCGGTCATCCAACGAGCAGGTGTCACGGTACCATGTTTTTCAAATTTCTGAAAATAGCGCCCGGGCGCTCACCTTTCAAAAACTTTTTTATCACCACAGCACGAAACTCCTTCATCGCTGGTAAAAGATAAACACCGAATGAAAACAATCGGACATAACCTAAGAGCGTTTGCATAAACATAGTGCAAAACTTCACCAACACATACGTGAAGCATGTAGTTGCACGACACCAATGCAAGGAAAAAGTGTAGGAGAATATATTGGACACGGTGTATATATAGATGTAATGTGTTGAACCCATATCCTTCCTCTCTTGCTTATACGCAACATTTTGAAAAATCGGGGGGTTCATGGGGGGGGAAAAAAACCTAGGAGTTTTTTTTGTTTTGGGGGTTCCTTCTTTGGGTTTTTTTTTTGTAGAAGTCATCTGTGGAAAAACAATTATTTCAATTCAGCGAAATCTGGAGGGACAGAGGAGAGACATCTAGAACAAATTTTTTTTTTTTTTTATTTTAACTGTCAGTTTCGAAAGAAAAACAAATTAAGAAGAAAAAGGGGGGGGGCGTTCTCACTATTTTTTTTTTGTGGTGGTGGTGGGAATATATTGTGCATTTAAACAAAAATTGTCGATGCGTCGCTGACATATTGGCAACTTTGCCTACTTCCGATGAGAATATTTTTTCAAATGCTAGATTCTCGCAACACTGTTACTAGCAAATCAAAACAACAACAACCTGGCACGCACGCTGTTTAAAATCGGTTCTCGTTTGTAGCAATTGGCTTCGCCGACGAAACAATAGTAAGTGAATTTATCTATTTCCTAAGCAATATATGCAACTAAGTAATACGTGATTTATTTACTTCGTAGAGATGGAATATGAAAATTTTGAGGAACTCGACTACTTGGAAACAAGTGAGGCATATGGAACCGGCGAAGAAGGTAAAACTGTTGAAGCTGATCCATTTCACGAAACCAATAATAATGTGTTTTCGTTCGATATCTCATTAACAGGTGAAGCATCGGAAGCAGCAAACGGATCCGGCAAAAAAGGTGACAGCACGGAAGCTACTGCAGGGAAAGGAGAAGAAGATTCGGTGAACGATTACTTGTATACTTTCACGGGAATTTTCTTCCAAAGGTACTACCGAACTCAATTGCGACCAAAGGAATGGACCAGGAAGCTCGTTTATGGAGACACAGTGACTGAGATTATCGATTGCCTGTGGAATATAGCAATGGATAAAATTGAACGGCAGGTGCTTTTCGACGATGACATCCCGCGTTGGTCGGAAAATGCTATCCCTTCAGTGAATGATGCCAACGAGTTCGTAACCATCCAGGACACGAACAAAAAGAAGTTTTACGCGATTGATTCCCTTACTGCAAGAAATGTGAGAGGGTGGAAAGGAAAAACAGTTAGAGTTTACGTATATGTATGGTCGACGAGTGTCCAAACAAGTCATCAACACCAAGCTATATTGCGAAAGTTGCTTTCTCCCCAAAATCCTGACCGAGCGGGAGCACATTCGGTTCGAGACGATTCAGCTTTGGCGGATGAGCTACGGCACAGGCACATTCATCTGGAAGGTCATTACAGCTCATGGCTGCTATGGGCAAATTTAATTCATTCGGCGCCAGTACACACACAAGACGCGATGAAGCAAGCCTCCACCCCGCCAATGCAATTATCTAAATATTTTCGATGGGTTGCAACATCTGAACCAAGCCGACTGGAAGCAGTGCACAAGGGTATGATTGTCGCGCAGCACAATAATAGTGGATGGTTAAGAGACATTGGGAACTTGAAAAAAGCGCTGGAGGACTGCAAGAAAATTCTTGATGGAGCTTGCGCTAAGGTAGCAGAACTGGAACAGCGTGGAAATTTAGGCGCCGATCTGTTCAGGTCCATGGAAATGGCCGTACGCCCGGAGGAGATGGAGCTGAGTCAGTGCCTAGCAGAGGATGTGGCTGATTGTGACGATGTAGACCATCAGTGATGTTGATAGATAGGAGTTTTTGTCTTACATCATAATACATTTATAATCAGTATGTTTTTCCCTCTATCCTTGCCATAAGATTAGAACAAGTGCAATGAAATAAATTTGTTTATTGTTTTCGTTTTCTACATAAAAAAAACACATTTCCTTGCCTCGTTTTTTACCTAGTCTTAATAGTGAAACCCAAATTTTGCACATCTTCCTGAAGTCCTATTTCAGGTAGAAAGAAACCTCCGGGTAGGTATCCGCAATGCCCAAATATTTTTGTACAAGGATAAACTCGGAACCGATTTATAGCATCACAAACATCGGGTAAAATCGGAGTGCCTTCGCGATGTTCTTTTTTAAGATTTCTTTTAATAAGGCCAAAGATAACTTCAATAGGGTTGAAGAATGGGCAATATGCAGGCAAAAATATTGGTATTATTCCAATCGATCGTAGGTATCGTATTATGTTTGCATCACAATGGATTCTGGCACCATCCAGGATCCACACAGAATACACTCCTGGATAACTTCGAACCTCTCTGTTATTTAAGGCGAACTTACGACAGTATTTGAAGAAGTTCTTCCGGTTGAAGGTTCCTTCGGCCCAGAAACTGTCCAAAATTCCACACACACCGAGAAAGCATAAAAATGAAACCCGTGGCTTTCTGCAAAATTCCCCACGGTACAGAATTTTTTGGCCAACCATGCCATATCCCTTCTTGCGCAACATGTCACGGTTGTCAAAACTAACTTCATCCAAAAACACCAAATTGCTCAAATCCCAAGGAATGGCCAGCAAGTCCCGGATGAATCGCGTTATTTCATGTTGCTTTATTTGAATTGCTCTCCGCTCGATGCACTTCCACGTCATTCCGGCTTCATGTAGAATGATGCATATGGATGATACGCTGATGGATGTGAAGAATTGTTGCTGGAATCTTTGCCTTGCTTCCTCGAGAAAAAGAATCGGTTCACGATGGTAAAGATCCACAAGCCATTTCCTCATTGTAACCGTGAACTTTTTGTAGACCTGCATCCGCTGTTTCCGTTGATACATTCCATTTTCTTCATACTTGAAGATCCAGTACCCTACAGTCGATGCCGATTTCCCGTAAATGCGAGCCAACTCCTTTCTGGGAATTCCCATGAAGTAGTACCCATACAGCGCATGGTACACTGTGTTTGGCGAGGCGTGCTGATGTCTCACTGTGTGAATTATTGGGTTCGACATTATTAAAGATGATTACTGGAATTAAATCTGTGCGAAAGGCTTTTTTTATATTTAATGGGAAAAAAGCATCAAATTGTTGGGTTACCGTTTTCTTCTTGATACTCCAAACAAAAATTGAAATGACTTAACTGTCAAATGTCAGACTGACATATATGTCGGAAGAAAGTTCGGAAGTCGGAAGTCAGGACTTCCGTAATTCAATTTAGTGTCAGCGACACAATAAATACATCAGGTTTCCGTTTTTGGCTACACATATTTTTTGCCTTCTTTGCATTTTAGGAAAGCCATCTAGCACTTTATGTTATTTGTTTTTTCTATAATTTTTTTTTTGGGTCTTTTTTTTGGTTTCTTTTTTTTGGGGTTTTTGGGGGGGGGGGGAGGGGGGAAAAAAAACAAAAAAATTTAGAAGAGGAGAGGGGGGGGGGGTGGGTGTGTTATATATATTTTTTTTTGTGGGTTGTGTAAAAAATATTTTTGGGGGGTTTTTTTGGGGGGGGCGAAAAAAAAAATTCTTTTTTTTTCCCTTTCCCCAAAATATTTTTTTTTGTTGGGTGGGATGTTTTTATCGGCGGGGGGTTGTTTGGCCTTATTATTTTTTTTTTTTTTATAAAAAATATGGAAATGGGGTGGGGGTTTTGGGAAAGTAAATTATTTTGCCCAATTTCCCCATTAATTTGAGATTTTCTTGTTCGTACCATTTCAGCTACAATCTCTGCCAAAGTTTTTGGCTGAAATCAGCCTATCTTACGTGAAAAAGTCTAAGGAATCGAATGGTGTTATTTTCGTTCAGTTACATAAATTGTCCATTTTGCTCCATTAAACCCCTACTGTGCAGGATTCATTCAGTTCTGAGCCCGGAAAGTGGCCTATGTTGCTCCACTTCTTCTTAAATATGCGAATAAAACAAGGCTGCTCCGAAGTCTGAAAATGGCCAAAACCAATATAGAACTATTAAAAAAGTATATGCGCATTTGATAAATACTTAGAGGTCGTATCTGAAAACAACTAAAACGTACTCTTTATATATTAGAAGCTATAAACTTTTTAGCAAGAAACATGGGGCGTCCTGAAAAGGGCCATTTGGTATGTGACTATTCATGCACCACGTCTTTGTAATCCGCTAGTCCTCATCATCACTGTATCCTTCGCTATCTTCCGAATAACTGTCTTCGAGTTCTAAACGTCACTGTCCTCGTATTGGTGAATCGTCCTTTCCGAATTTTTCACAGTGTGTTTGCCTTCGGGGGGAGAATTTATCGTCCTTTGTTTTGGGGTGGTGTTTTTTATTTTTCAAATGAGAATTTGGGGGGGCGACGGGGTAAAAAAAGTCTCATGAGACCGGTAATTGTTTGGGGGGGGTTTTAGGGGCGAGAGGGGGAGGGGCGATTTATACGGTGCCCCCTCCCTGCCTGGTGGTAAAGAAAGTTGGGGGGGGGGGGAGGAAAGAAAAAAAAAAAATTTTTTTTTAAAGGGTGTATTCGATAAAAATGGCACACAGAAAATCTTCTGTAACTTTTGAATCGTATGAGTAAAAAACCTAGAAATTTGAGTAGATCTTATCCATAGTGTATTATTTACATCTGCCAAGTTTCATAGTTAAACATTGAGTAGTTCCAGTCATGTCGTCGAAACAAGAAATTGTCCGTGAGAACATTTTGTGCACTCACATTAAAAATCCAGGGGCGTCCCACCGGTGGATTGCTAAAAGGCTTGGAATTGCAAATACAACTGTGTCTCGTGTAATAAGAACCTTCAAGAAGCGTCTGAGTGTCCAAAGGAAGGAAGGGAGTGGTCGTAAAAGTGGTCCAATGGACAGTAAAATGGCCAGGAAAGTCGTACAACAATTCAAGAACCGTCCAAACATGTCAATTCAAGATGTCACTAAAAAGTCTAAGGTGTCAGTTGGTTTTGTGCAGAAAACCATGAAGCGTGCTGGGTTACATGTTTACAAAGTGCAAAAAGCCCCGAACTGGAATGAAAAACAAAACATCACTGCTAAACCCCGCGCCTGGAAACTTTACACGAAGCTGCTCACCAAAACCGGTTGCATCGTGATGGATGACGAAACATACGTCAAGGCCGACTTCCGTCAACTTCCTGGGCAAGAATATTTCGTTGTCAAGTCGAAGTTCGATGTTCCGGAGGATGTTCGAAAGAAGAAACTATCGAAATTTGCAAAGAAGTTTCTGATCTGGCGGGCGATTTGCGGATGTGGTGAAATAATCGCTCCCTTCATCACTTCCGGAACAATAAACGGTTGCGATTTACACGGAAGAGTGCCTTAAGAAGCGTCTCTTGCCATTCATTAAGAAGCACAAAGGATCAACTTTGTTTTGGCCTGATCTAGCATCCTGCCACTACGCTCGAAACGTATTGGAGTGGTACCGAGCCAACGGAGTCAATTTTGTGCCAAAGGATATGAACCCACCAAATTCACCGGAACTTCGTCCAATTGAAAAATTCTGGGCAATTATGAAAACGGAACTTCACAAACATCCCAAAACTATAAAAACAGAGCTAGAATTGAAGAAAATTTGGGTAAAAACAACAAGAACACTGGGAAAATCGGTTGTACAAAATTTGATGGGTGGAGTGAAAAGGAAGGTGCGGGCATTCGGGATGGGAGACGAAATTGAATAAAACAAATGTTGTAAATCAAAACTCATTAGTAGTTCTTCATTCCCTGAAAATTTCAAGAAAATCCGATAATCAGTTTAATTTTGATGAGTATATATGTGTGTGCCATTTTTATCGAATACACCCTTTAGTAGTGCTTCATTTGTATTGTTGAAAATACATTTGTCAAGAATTGAATAGTTTCTTTTTGTGAATTTTAATTAATATTTTGTTTTCTTTTTAATTTGTCTTGACACAAAAATTGGGCTGACTTTCCCCCCAGTTTTTTTTTAAACTCTGGGGGGGGGGCGGGGTTTTTTTTTTTTGGCCACAAGGGGGGAAAAATTTTAAAAAAAGAAAACCCAAGGGGGTTTTGGCTTTTTTTTTTTTGATAATTTTTTTTTTTCTTCTGGGCGGGGTGTTTTGTGGGGGAGGAGAAGCTACTTCTTATTAGAGTATTTTTGTGGGGGGGGGGTGTTTTGTTTAACAAACATCTCCGGATCAGCTAAAAGACGAAGAGCCATATTCCCGTTGTTGCAACTCCCGCTTCCTCCAATCTTGGGTCTATTGATACTCATCTTGAAATGATCCTCCAAGCAATCCGTCATGTCTCGAGCCTTTTCCTTAACGATTGGATTGGCTTGTGCCGGATGTCCTTCAACCTGCTTCTGGGCTGACACTCTGATGAACCATTCCACAACATTCAATCTAGAGTGGAAATAAAACGGGCCCAGACGTGGATCAGCTCTTGGTGCACAAACGGGGCATGCATGCGTATCTTTGTTGTTGACGATACCGTTTGCCGCTTTCCCGTCAACCATCGCAAACATTCCGGATACTCTTATGCGCAGCCTTATCCCTTTCGAAGTGATCAGAATGGGGCATTAATTTATTTCCTCCGAATCGTGAAAACAATTCTGAAATATTTTCCTCGTAAAAGTGTCTGTCTCTTTCACCCAACTCATGGATTTCGCTCGACAGAATGTATCTGACTGTGGATTCGGGTTTGTCCAGATGTTTTCTCCCCTATCTGCTATCACCATGAGCGACATCACGTGTTCGGAGAGTAACGAATCATCTTTCTTCACGATATCTGCCTGATTGTAGTGCGCGAAACCAGTTGCTGAATCGACTCCGGCTGACACATGCAGAATGCAGTCCACCGTTTTCCTACTTTCACAGAGCTTCGATGCTTTCAAGTTGACCTAGTCTAACTCAAGAACACCAGTCATATCACAGGTCACCATTTCTCGTAGGGTGACATAGGTCGATAAATATCCGCTGTCCCAGTTCGGTGGTGAATGTTTTGGAATTACTAGGTTTCGGTGCTCCATTATAGCACCCCAAGGTTCCGTCGTGTAAAAACACTGGCCGAGGGGAAGTACCGTTGTACCAACAATGGTTCGTGTAGTGACGCCACAAACTACAACAGGCTTTTCGACCTAGAGGAGCTCAACTGGGCCCTGCGCCGTGGTGTCGGCAAGGCAGCAGGGTCCGACGATATTGGCTATCCTCTCCTGAGGAAACTGCCACTTATCGGTCGGTTGGCCCTTTTGGACACTTTGAATGAAGTCTGGCAATCCGGCATGATTCCAGACGTGTGGAAGGAAGGGTTGGTCATTCCTATTCCCAAACCAGGGAAGGATAAGACCCAAACAGATGGGTATAGACCTATCACGCTCTTGAGCTGCATGGGGAAAACACTCGAGCGGATGGTTAACCGCCGCCTGTCAACTGAGTTGGAGAGGCATGAGCGAATCCACCCACAGCAACACGCATTTCGATGCGGCTATGGGTCGGAGACGTTCTTCTCCGAACTCGATCATTTATTGGACAAGGCCAAAGCAGAGAACCTACACGTCGATGTAGTATCTCTCGATTTGTCCAAGGCCTATGATATGACATGGAGACTTCCTATCTTGACTACCCTCAAGAAGTGGAAGTTCAAAGGGCGCATGTTGGCTTACGTGGACAATTTCCTACACAATAGGAAGTTTCGAGTTTTGAACGCCGGCGCAACCTCCAAACCAAGGTTGCTAGAGAATGGCATCCCGCAAGGGTCTGTCATATCTGTCACACTGTTCCTCATTGCGATGAACTCAGTGTTTGAACGCATCCCCGAAAACGTACACATCCTGGTGTATGCTGACGATATAACCCTCGTAGTATTTGGCAAATACGCGAGAGATCAGAAGCAGAATGCAAAAAGCAGTGGATAATGTGATTGACTGGGCAGAAAGGGTTGGGTTTAGGATGTCCTCCGAGAAGTCTAAAACTATGCACGTCTGCTTTGGTCATACTCACAGGTCAAGGTTACACCACGTTTGTATCGATGAGCTTGAAGTCAAGACAGTACGGGAAATGAAGCGTGAAGTGAAGACGAATCAACCAAGGCAGTGAAGTGTAACGTCAACGTCAAGTTGAACGTTCTCCGGGCCCTAAACGGCCGCTTCTCTGAAGCTTCTCGTTGTACTTTGACCAAGATTGCACGAGCTATGATCGTACCGTGCATACTCTATGGATCGGAGCTATGGAGCAGGGGTGGAATATCCCTGCTTAAAATCCTAGCGCCTCAATACAATGAGGCCTATAGGATTTGTAGCGGAGCCTTTCGGACCTCACCTATAGCTTCCCTATTGGTGGAATGTGGTAATTTTGCCCCGTGAACATGGTTGGCGAATTTTTCAATTCCCGTATACTGCCGCTTACTCAATCCCAGTCGAGTTTTAAGCATTAATGATGATTCCAGAGAGGGTTTCTTCAACTTCTCTGATTTATGGGATAGCAGCAGATTCTCGGAGGCCCAGCCTTCTCCTCTCTTCCTCAGCATCAGAAGTATTTTAGCCATCGCTGGGTTTGAATTTTTAAGGCTTTCTCAGCAGATCGCAATAGCTTGTGCTGTGTTAGCTATTATCCTTTCCCACGATAAGTCTACATGTTTCACATTAACATTCATTATTTGTAAATCCGAGCTCTTCGCTTTTACCCAAATCAATTCCCACTTCCAATCGAACATGAGTCTTAGTCATAAACCTCCTTACAACATTTTCCAGACAACTTTCCCATCCTCATTTCAATACGACTTCAAGCAATACATTTCACAAGCACTTGAAGTGACAAACCTTACAACATCTTTCCATGTCATAAATAACATGCACCGTGAGAAGCATAAGTCGATGCAACTCATAAGCCGAACGTAAACATTGAGCAGGCCAAGAAGGGCAACGTCTCGCATTTCACATATCGTTACTAACCTACATCCTAATTCTTACAAGCAGCACTCACCACGCTCAGGAACTCAAGCGCACCGCGTAGCGCGCAACTATATCTTTCTCACATACAACTATATCTTTCTCTTTCTTGTAACGTAGACTAACTATAATCGATTCCTATTGGAACGAGAGCTTAAGCGTAATTAGAATAGAACCGATATATGTTTAAGAAGATAAAGGAAAACCAACCCGAAGGTTTCATTAAACCTTTGGTCGTCAGGTCGATTCATCTCGAAGTCGCTCATTCATTAACAACGCGGTCCTGCTTAATGGCAATCCACCGAATTATTTGTCGACGTGGTCCACCTACGGAATTTTTTCGGGCCACGGGAAAAAACCGGGGGGGGGCCGCAAAAAAATTTGTGGGAAAAATTAAAAAAAAAGGAGAAGAAGGGGGGGGGGGGGTCGGCGGGTGGAAAAAAGGGGTCCCCCTTTTGGGGGGGGGGGGGGGGGGGGGGGGGGGGGGGGGGGGGGAGGGTGTGTGGTGGAGAAGAGAGGTGTGATGGTGTTTTGTGGGGGATCTCTGGGGGAAAAAAAAAAACACCACCCACCCGTTTTGGGGGGTTCCGCTACTGGTGGTGTAGCATATTACGTTATACATAACAATCATGCTATCGTACATACCTTGTTATTAATCACCCTTGCGCCCGCCGTTAAACGGTATTGATTGAAACCAACACACTCAGGTACACACAGACGGGACAGGGTGAAGTCAAAGAGAGAACAAGGGGATTGATTGTTCAGCGACAGAGGAAAGCGGATGCATTGTTACAATCTGGCGACGAGGATTTTGGATTTTTAAAAAAATACGAAACGTGGAAAGGTAAGAAATGAAGGAGTAAAATTGATTCGAAATTAAGTCAAGCAGAAAACGTTCAGATGACTAGTTTGCCAGAAATATGTAGGAATTATGTGATAATTATGGAGACTGTGCAAAACAAAGTAAGGTTATGTGTAGCGTCGGTTTGCGATGTGGATCGGCAAAATGTAGCACAAATAAATAAATTGCTCTTCAAATTCATAATGGCGGAAACTGGATGGGGTGTCTCAGAAGACGCAGAAATCTCGAGGATTTCTCGGAAAAGGCGGAAAGTGTATGTTCCCCTGTATGAGCGAGGATTAGATGAATTCTCCAGTTGAGAGTAGACCGATGACGGAGACTGAGGGTTTCCGGATGTGGCAGAAATCTGAAGGATTTCTCCGGAAAGGCGGAAAGTGTAGTAAGTTCCCCTGTTATAGCGAGAATTAATTGAGTTCTCCGTATTTGTGGCGGAAACTACGAGAGTTTCCCCAGAAATAGTAGAAATCGATAGCTTCGAAAGTTTGCATTATAAACTTCGCAGGAATACGAAGTTATGGTCACGTGATAGCTGTATGACGTGATAGTTGAACTAATGTTACGTATTAGTTGAAGGCAGTTGTTGATTTCTAGAATGGGTTTTAAATAACTGGACACTGGAAGATAATCCTTTGATTTCTAACGAAGCTAATTGAAATTAAAGTAATTATTTGTTCAATCTTGCTTTTCAGATGCAAGACTCAAGACCAGTTCCACCATTTCGGTGTGACCAGCTCGAAACTGGAAAACTCGCCAGGGAATGGAAGACCTGGAAAGAAGCGTTGGAATGTTATTTTGCGGCGTATGACATTACCGATCAGTATGCTAAGAGAGCAAAACTTTTGCATTTAGGTGGTCCGGCTTTGCAGCTCGTATTCAAGAATCTGAAGGACCATGATCATGTCCCACTGGTGACGTTGGAGCCAAAGTGGTATGATTCAGCTGTAGAGAAGCTAGACGAGTTTTTTGAACCTCGTCACCAAGCCACATCAGAACGTCGAAAGCTTCGTTCAATGAAGCAGAAATCAGGGGAACGTTTCGCTGATTTTGTAATTCGGCTAAAACAGCAGATCGCTCAATGCGGATTTGAGAAATACGGCGCCGAAGTAGGCCAAATTTTGAGAGAAATTCACATGATCGATGCGGTAGTGGAAGGATGTTCATCCAATGAAGTTCGGCGAAGAATTCTATTGATGGATTTGACCTTTCCGGAAATCGAAGCTCTGGGAATCGCGCAAGAGGGCGTAGATCAGCAAATAGAGGAGATATCAACAGATCAACTGCCGGCAAAAGTCTTCAAAATTGAACACCAGAAACGGTACAAAGAAAAGTTCGCAGCAGGAAGATCGAAGCCATCAGAAAAGTCCTGTTTTAACTGTGGTCGTTTGGGACACTTCGCAGCATCGCCTATCTGTCCGGCGCGTGGAAAACAGTGTCGGAGTTGCAAAAGCTATGGACACTTTGAAAAACTGTGTCGCAAGACGAAGTGGTCAGCAGGAAAAGATACGGAAAAGGTCATCCGAACTGTAGACAAATCGGCTAATCCGGACACATCTAAAGTAGAACCAGAGAAAACTGAACCGAAGGTATATTACGCGTTTTATTCGGGAAACGAGTCAAATGTATTAACGTGTGTGATTGGTGGAGTTTCTTTGGAGATGTTGGTTGATTCCGGCGCAGACGCCAATCTGATTAGCGGTGAGATGTGGCAGAAGTTGAAAAATGATGGAGTAGCAGTGGTTTCTTCGACAATGGAAGCTCCCGAATCTTACGTGCATATGGAAGCCCAGATCCACTTATGATTCTTGGATCGTTTGTTACGGACATTGCAGTAAGTGATCAGTGCATTCAAGCAGAATTCTTTGTTGTTGGAGGAGGGCAACGATGTCTATTGGGTGATAAAACGGCTAAACAGCTAGGTGTGTTGAAGGTCGGTTTGAACATTAATAGTGTCGAAGAAAAACCCTTTTAGAAGATGAACGGTATAAAGGCAAAGATTCAGATGGATCCACAGATAGTTCCAGTATATCAACCGATGCGACGAGTTCCCATACCTCTCGAAGAAGCAGTTGACAGGAAGTTGGATGAAATGCTAAAACGGGATATAATCGAATTCAAAACGGGACCAACAACGTGGGTTTCACCGTTGGTCGTAGTCGGAAAGGCAAACGGAGAACCTCGGCTATGCCTCGATTTGCGAAGAGTCAACGAAGCAGTATTAAGAGACCACCATCCTATGCCGTCGGTGGAAGATTATTTGGCGAAGCTAGGACGTGGGCGGCTATGGAGCAAGCTCGACATCAAGGAAGCGTTTCTTCAAATCGAGCTGGACGAGAGTTCCAGGGATGCGACTACGTTTATTACGCGACGTGGTTTGTACCGTTTTAAACGTTTGCCTTTCGGTTTGGTGACAGCCCCTGAGTTGTTCCAAAAGGCAATGGATGAAACACTATCTGGTTGCGAAGGGACGGTCTGGTACCTCGATGATGTGCTAGTCGAAGGGCGAGATCTTCAGCAACATGATGAGCGATTGGAGCAGGTAATAATGTGAAGTACTGAGATTCAATAAAATTTTATCATTTGAGATAAGTGGAACTGGTTGTTTTATGTAATCCGATCCTTCTCCCTAACATGAATGACCATACTCTCGTGTTTTCCCGTCTACAGGTTTTGAACCGATTGAAAAACCGGGATATTGAGCTGAATTGGAATAAATGCCAACTACGAGTTACTGAATTGGACTTCTTGGGACACGCGGTTTCTCAGGGAGGAATCATGCCTGCAAAAAGTAAAATTCAAGCAGTTCAATCTTTTCGGGAGCCACAATGTGAAGCAGAAGTACGAAGTTTCCTGGGGCTCGCGAATTATCTCAATAAGTTCGTGCCGATGTTAGCCACCCTCGATGAACCATTACGAAGACTACTTCATAAGGAGAACAAATTTGAGTGGACGCAAGAGCAGTCACAATCTTTTATTGCAATCAAAGAGGCTATGGGGCGAATTGAAAATCTGGGTTTCTATCGAGTTGAAGACCGTACAGCTGTGATCACCGATGCTAGTCCGTATGAGCTAGGTGCAATCTTAATTCAGTTTGACGAAGATAAGAGATATCGTGTTATTAGTTTTGCTTCCAAAGCATTAACCGATACAGAGCATCGATATTGTCAGACGGAGAAGGAAGCCCTTGCAATAGTGTGGGGCGTGGAACGCTTCCAATATTATCTTCTGGGAAAACAATTTGACATCTTTACGGATTGCAAAGCATTAAGCTTCCTCTTCTCCAAACGATCAAAACCATGCTCGCGTATTGAAAGGTGGGTATTGCGCCTACAAGCTTTTGATTACAGGATTGTATTTTTGTCAGGCAAAAATAACGTTGCCGATGCCCTGTCTCGACTGGCTGTACAAGAACCAATACCGTTTGACCCTGCAGAAGAAATATTTGTTCGAGAAGTAGTTACCCATGCAGCTTATTCGTCTGCGTTGAGCTGGCGAGATATTGTGGAAAGTAGCAAGACAGATTCAGAGATTCAAGAAGTGCTAGAATTATTGATCAATGGAGAGATACAAAATCTACCGATTCAATATCGTGTAATCGCTAATGAACTTAGTGAACTAGAAAGAGTTCTGCTTCGGGGAGATCGAATCGTTGTTCCAATGTCTCTCAGAAGTAAAATTTTAACAACTGCTCATGAAGGCCACCCATGTCTGGTGGCCAAAGATGGATGCACAGGTGGAGCAATTCGTAAAAAAATGCAGAGGCTGTACTCTAGTCGGTGTCCCAGAATGCCCTGAGCCGATGCAGCGAAGTCAGCTTCCAAAATATCCTTGGCATACAATAGCTTTGGATTTTCTTGGTCCTCTGCCAGAAGGGCAGCATCTTTTAGTAGTAATTGACTGTTATAGTCGATTCATGGAGGTATGTGAAATGATGACAACAACTACCAGCGATGTTATAAGGGAAGTTTCAAAAATGTTTAGTCGTTACGGAATGAAAGCTGACAATGCCCCTCAACTCAGTGGAGAATGCACAGAGTTGAAAAAATTCTGTGAGGCGAACGGTATCAAACTCATCAACACCATTCCCTATTGGCCTCAATCGAACGGGGAAGTTGAAAGACAGAACCGTTCGATTTTGAAACGACTTCGCATAGCTCAAGAACTCGGGCGGGACTGGCGACAGGAACTGTATTTGTACTTACAAACCTACCATGCTACAAATCATCCGACTACCGGTAAATCTCCGGGCGAGATAATGTTTGGACGCCGAATTAGATGTAAATTACCAGCTGTTTCATCATTTCAAGAAGATGCGGGTGTGAGAGAGAAGGATACATTAACGAAGGAAAAAGGAAAGCTGTACGCAGATAAAAGACGCGGTGCAAAGGAGAGCTCTATTGAACAAGGTGATCTTGTACTGATGAAGAAAATGAGAAAATGTAATAAGCTGGATACGGATTTCAGTAACGAAGAGTTCATCGTTTGCCGTAAAGAAGGAACGGATACGTTAATCCAGTCACAGGAAAGTGGTAAGCAGTATAGAAGGAGTTCGGCCCATTTGAAAAAGATAGGAAATCGTTACGACTCATCCCTCAACGAAGAACTGCACCCAGATTCTTTAGTTGATGTAAATCCAAATGCTACCGATGAATCTTCTGTTGAATCCACATCTGAACTAGTCAAGCGATCTAGACAACCCCCAGTGAAATACCGTGATTATGTTCCACATTAGTATGTTTACAGATATTCGAATCCGTATTAACAGATAAATAAAACTCAGCTTTAGGCTGGCAAAAGAAAAGGTTTTATGATAGTATTGTTTGTTTATTCAAAAGGAGGGTTGTAGCATATTACGTTATACATAACAATCATGCTATCGTACATACCTTGTTATTAATCACCCTTGCGCCCGCCGTTAAACGGTATTGATTGAAACCAACACACTCAGGTACACACAGACGGGACAGGGTGAAGTCAAAGAGAGAACAAGGGGATTGATTGTTCAGCGACAGAGGAAAGCGGATGCATTGTTACAGGTGGTACCTCCAATACACCCAGCGGAGGCTCTACGAGATTCGTATAAACACTCACAGCAGTTGGCTGATGATATGTGGAACCGATGGATAAAAGAATATATACCGACAATTTTTTTTTTTTTTTTTTTTAATCTTTATTTTACGTCGGCCTATTTCCTCACATGGTGACAATCACCGACGCCAGGAAGACGACTCCACCACCTGGACCCTACCTAACGACTCATGAATATGAACCGGGACCAACGGCTTTACTTCCCTTCCGAAGGAAGACGTGACCAGATTTTTTCGCCTCAGAAAAACCACCGACGTCGACTGGGATTGAACCCAGACCCTACTGGGGTGCCAAGTAGCAGTCACGCTTACCACTACACCACCGACGCCGGCTATATACCGACAATTAGTCAACGAAGTAAGTGGCTCAAAGAGAATAGGAATTTGAAGGTTGGTGATCTGGTGTATATTGTAGACGGTGAAAAACGGAAGTGCTGGGTGAGGGGCGTTGTTGAGCAACCTATCGCTTCCAAAGATGGGAGAGTCCGTTAGAACCAACAGTGGAGTACTGAAACGGGCCGTTGCCAAGCTTGCTCTGATCGAGATCAGTGATGATGACGCTGTTCCAGACTTGACCGTAGGACCAGGTTCACGGGCCGGTGTGTGTTCCGATGAACACCGCTGGGCTCACCGTGAGATCCCTGTCAGAGAGTGCGCCGTGGGTTCGAAGGAGTATGACAGCAATACTGACAACTGAAAACAATGAATGAAAACATTGACATAGGAAACTTAATAAGTCTAAAACGTGCAAATGTTTTTTGGATGGAATATTAAAAGAAAGGTTCTAAATTAATTAAAATCTATTATGAACACCACATTTTGTTAAACATCAAACATAATTTGCTATAAAAGTAAGTGTAAAAGCATTTGTTGTATGATTGCTACTTAAACTAACTAAAATCAAAAATAAAAGATTAGATCCTTTCAATCAGGTTAGACGGCATATAAATAGATGTACGAAGTGGATACACATAATTGAATTACAGTAAGTCCTATATATTTTCTTATTTAACTAGCTTAAGTCCTAAAATTATATACAATTTATTAAAACAGTTAAGTAAAAATTTCATCTAATTTAGAAAATAGGAAACCAACTGTTTGCCATTGTCGAGACCCATTTGCAAGAGAAAAGGGTTTGGAAACTAAAATTTAAGACATTTAACACACAAACTATCATTACAAAGATAAAAAATATAATTTTCTTTATAGCTTTGATCAGCTGCTAAAGTAGACAGTGATTCCAAAGAGTGTTTCCTATATTAATCCGAACAAGGTAGCAGAAGGTATCTATTTCGGAATTACAAAGAAATACGTTTTTCCAACATGAAAAAATACACAATCTATAGATGATAAATAAAATCGCAAGTTATCACTTCTTCAAATATTTGTTCAACAAAACGGTTATTTAAAAGTTGATAAGTTTAAGTTTTGATGCTTTAAGTTTTCAAAATATATTGATCACAGGAGAACAATGTTTATCGACTTGAAACACCTTTTATTTTCGAAGAACGATACCTGAAGGCAAGAACATGTGATTTTGATAGAAGCGTGCTTCCGATAAATGGCGAAAAAAATCCACTGCCTACTGATGCCACTCGAACCCACACCTCCGAGTACGCTAGACTGGCGCTCTATCCTTAAAGCTACGGAAAGGCTTGATTTGAAGCTTCCGTCAAAATCACAAGATCAATTCAAAAATTGTGTACAAAAACTAAAATATCGCTTTATTATGAAACTGTAACTGTAACTAAGTAGATGCAAAACGAATATATTGAAATTATTTTTTATCCAGTAGAGCTGAGATTAAATCTTGAAAAAGATGCTAAGTTTCAGAAAATTTTGTAAGAAGGTTTCATTTATCTGTTGGGTGGAATATGGGGTTCCTTTTTCTTGACATAAACTATGAGCATAAGATATTTTAACTTACCTTTATAGGCAAATCGAGCCACTCCTTATGCTTCTCAAAGAACTTATCTTTGCAATGAATGTTTTTCCATCGACGTATGAACTGTTTAATCCACGTTTCAACGCAAACGAAAATAGCTTCTTCATTTGCTCCAGTTTAAGCATAAAAGAGCTGTATAACATGTTCTTTACTTCTACTTGAATTGAGGTAAGCATTCGCAATATCTCTATTAGATATCATCCTGTATAACGTATCGAAAACTTTGAACGGCACACTTCCGTCACAACTAATAACAGTTCTCAACAATCTCCTGAGAAATTTTGACGTTTTCGTCAAGCACGGCATGCTGTGAAATTCACTGGGATGATAAAAACTACACTAAAGAAAATCTAATGATTGTTTTATGTGTTCCATAGTTAAATTCAACGGCGATTGTAGTAACATTGATGCCAACTCAAAAAGACAAATTTTTAGGGGTAAATGGGGTAAAAGGGACCATTTCCCGGGCTCGGTGCAGCCTGAAAATGGCACCATTCAATTTTTTGGCAAATTTCCCATAAGAAATTATATATTTCAAGCAGCCAGTCCAGCGGCGTCTCATCTGTGGGAATTTGGGTCCGTTTTTTCCCACTCTGGGCTGGTTCATCTCCCATTCAGGGATCCTTTTAACATGGTCCTTAAAGAAAAATTGTCTACACGGCGGGACAATTTAGGTTAATTTTGAATCGTTTTTGACTCACTTTCGTCAAAAGTGGGGTCACTCATATATGAGTAAATGTGACTGGGATTGACAAGTTGATATATCTATAACATCTATCTGATTAAAGTCGGTGTCTTTGATAAAATTGAATAAAGGATAGAAATTGAATTAAATTGTCCAACCGTGTAGATAGAACTAAAATAACTCTAAAGAGATACTTTGTTTATTAGGTCATGTTGCCAAAAACGGAACCCTGCTGTATTTGTATTCACCAATGGCTAATGCTACATGCTGTTTGTGCTGCGTTAGTGTTGTTAACGAGGTATTAGAGTATTTTGATTTTAATTCGTACACCATTTTTTGAAGGCATTTTGTTCTAACATAGATTTGTGATCTGGAATGTCAAAAGACGAAAAATGACATACTAAGAGACTTTGCCGAAGACGACCACTCTTTAGAGTCATTTGACAAAGACTGACTGCAGTGCAATCTCTGTGGCAAGATCTGGAACAAAAAAGACGACACATGACATACTGAAAACTTTTTCCAAGACGGCATCTCTCTAGAGCTTCATTTAGCAAAGATAGACTGCAGCGCCATCTTAGTTGCAAGATCTGGAATTAATATTATAATGTCAAAAGACGACAAATGGCATACCGAGAAACTTTGCCGAAGAAAGGCTGTAGGGCCATCTCTGTGGTACGATCTGGAACTAATGTGATTATTTCAAATGTCTTCATTTTACATTCTTAACAACTTTGCTGGAGACGGCAACCTTCTAAAGCCTCAATTGGCAAAGATAGACTGTAGCGCCATCTTTGTGGAGCAATTGGGAACTAATCTGATAATGACAAATGACTTCATTTCTTCATTATCAACAACTTTACCAAATACAGTAAATCTCTAAAGCTTTACTTGACAAAGATAGACTGCAGCGCCATCTTTGTGGCAAACACTGGATTTAATATGATAATGTCAAAAGACGATTCGTTACGCACTGAGAAACTTTGCTCAAGATGCCAAATGTCTACAATGAGTCTGGAATGTTCTGGAGGCAATGTTACCGGAAGCACTTTTTTTTATTTCAATGTATTTTTGAAACCAGAACCTTTCAAATGGTGCACAAACATTGACTCAAAGTTAAAATTTCGAAATTCTACGAAGAGTTGAAATCCTGGTCAATATTGATCTTAATGTCTTATGTGTCATTTTTTTGGACAACCACCTTAAACTGATTAAAAAAAGAATCATGCAAAAATGAAAAATTTTGCAAAATATAAGAAGTAAGAAAGCTTCAGCTCGATTGGTTTAAAAAAAAAAAAAAAAGATAGCGTACAGTGAAGTTGCGCCTTGTGTCGGAATTGACCCTTATATCCTAGGAAGGTTAAACCAAATATCTTGTTTTGATCGAATGCATCAAATAAATTTAACCTTTCATAACGCGTACCATATTTTGTAGGTTTAGCCACTATCCTTGTGCGTGCTATGAATGAGAATTAATTAAAGCCAAGCTAAAATAATTCAGTACAATTTTTCAATAATATTTTTGAATATACAGAAAATTGAAATCAAATCAAACAGTTTTATTTTGAATGTAAAACATTTTCCATGTTTTCTTAACCCCTCGTGAGGTACTTCATTGCCCAAGTAACAAATTCAAATTTAAGGTACACTTGAAGAAGTTCTCAAGAATCATTTGATAATACCACGCATAAAACTAGATACTCTACATGAAATCGATAAAACAGCCATAAAACCCTCATAAGTTCAAAAAGGCCCATACTACAGGAGGTTCTTAAGACTATTTCCCAAGATTCGCTTAAAACTTGATATTTTTATCGATACATACTTGTAATGACATGCAGGACATGCTTAAAACTATGATAAAACTACCACAAGTTTTGGTAGTTTTATGATTTTCCTCTTTAAGAACACTTCCAGTCCGTCACAAATATGTTTCGAAGATTCCATTTTTGGATTCGTTCTGCTGAATGGGGACTTTTTTAAGAAAAAAAAAATATCGATATACATATGATGTTTCTTTTCCAAAGTGGATACGTATGTAAATTAATTGTAAAATTGACCATAAATGCATGAGTTTTTTGCCTGCAATTGATAATTTTTTCATGCGACGTTCAGTTAATTGGTGTTTTACAACATAAAAGTTCGAAAATTTTGATGCGCTACGGAATCATTGCTAGAACATTGATTTATTTGAAAAATAAAAAATACTTGACAATTCAACAATTAGCTGACAAGGCTGATACATTGTTAGATTTTGAATAAATTGTGTCTACAATCCATTTTATGTTTCAAAATGTATTTTAAAGAGCAGAAATTGTTCGTAGCATTGGAAAATCGAGAGTTTTGTGGCATATAAATGAAAATGGCTACCATTCGGAGGGAATCCAGAATAGCCACGCTCGCCATTTTTTCAATGGTTTTATCTAAAACTACCATAACCCAGTAAGAAAAATGTTAGAGTTAGACGTTGTTAGACGTCTGTTCGACGTTACCAACATAAAGCTTTAAGCTACAGTTGCACGATTTCATGAAGAATTGGTAACGTTCTAGCTGTTATTTTTTTTTTCTTCGGGAAGCTTCGGGTTCAGGCTAGGATTATGCCAGCGTTGCCAGAGTTTTATGCAATATAAAATAAACGATAGTTATAATACCAATTTTTCATTCTACATACCGATTGATAAGGATTATTCTTGATATCCTTTGAAGTGGTTGACATTATTTTTCTCTTAACATTTCAAGCAAATTGTTCTTTTCGCATGAACAAGCTAGACCCAGCCAATTACATTGTTTTATATAGCGTACCTTTACCAACTGTGAGGTGATAAATCTTTCAAATACCAAAAATTGTTTTTTTTTCACATAAGGTATGTGTCTCTTGTAGTTCTAATCCTAGTAGTCAGCCTAGTATGCAACGATCAATTAAATTTTTCATTATAACTCGTAAAGTATTTGAGCTGTAAGCGATATTCAACTTGCTTAGACGTTTGGTAGTATGTATCACAAAAAGTTACATAACTCATTTTATAAAGTCAGACATTTAAAATTTAAAGAAAGCGATGTGGATTTAATGTCGGTTTATAAGCACCAAATTGGGTTTATTCATGAACTTCGTCCCATTCAATAGGTTTATTATGAAATTCAATCTTCGTCCGTTTTTTTTAAAATCTGATTTTATGGTTTAAGGCATTGTAACTTTTATTCGCTTGATACACCACAAAATTTTACAAAACGAACTAAAATAAAACTACTTTGAAACACTCATGGGGTTTTCACATATGATTCATTGGTCGTCAATGAAAACATTTTAATTCACTCTCCTCCGATTTCGTTACAATGGTTTGTGTTTAGATGAGCCATATGAAAATATACAACCGCATACATTTCCGTTGACAATTTTACCAATATCAACATTTTTACTACGTTGTCAATATAAAATGTCACAGTTGGGAAAAAAATATATGTCCCTTACATTGGGTCCACGGTTTTCTTGTTAAATCATTGTTATTTTATCGATGTAAATAGTTAATTAATAACGAGTCACTGTTTCTGTATATCTAGACTGCATTACTCGGTTTATCGGTTCAATTTAGCCAAGTTAAAATTATTTGAATACCGTGGAGATAATCTGTTCAGCTTAATCAGTAAAATCATGGCGTCTAAAAAGGTGATTTAATCAAAAATTACGCGGAAGTGAACTACTATAAACTGAATAATAATGTCTCAATTGCTTTGGAATTAATTGGTCATCCTGATAGCAACATGAGCTAGTTGATTATCACGTAATTGATGCATTATGGAGAGTGTGAGCTGTTTAGTGGAATACCTGTAACTAGAAAATAAGAAGCCTGATTAGTAATTTCCATTTAATTCCAACTACCTTTATATTGACAGATACGCGTATTTCGTCTACAATGTGCAGACTTCTTCAGTGTCGTGTACTAATACTCGACAGTGTCGTGTACTAATACTAAATGGAAATTACTAATCATTCTTCTTATTTTCTAGTTACTGAATTGATGATATATTTGGTACATAGGCCGAATGAAGGAGATAGGCTTACATTACATCCCATTACCCTACCTTCTGTGCTAAGAAATACTAGGCAGTTTACTTGTATTGAACTTGGTTTAGCTAGTAAATTCATTTTAAATTGGGAAACTCCAGCTACCAACAATTTATCGGGTCTACAATATCTCAAACCCATCCTGCCTAATTTGCAAATATATAGCATGTGACCAAATGTCCTATTTTTCATAAATGAATATTAATTTATACTTATTATATCAATAGAATAATTAAAAAATATATTTTTTAAACTAAACAGTAAAAAAATAGGATTCGTCAACACGAAGATGGAACAGAATACAACGCTGTATGGTGTATTAGAAACAAATAGTATTTCTTTATTTGACAGGATGTAATTCACGACAAATTTGAAAATATTGTCTCAGGTTGCTAAACGTGTTAAAATAAGATGGGTAATATTTAGTTTTGTTTAGTTCCGGCTACTTTAACAGCAAAACTTGTTCATGTTAATAAGATTATTATGCCAAATGATAGAAACTCATAATAATGACGTTCTGAAATTTATAGCTTCGCTGAAGGGCGTGCAATACTCCGGACTGGTGCGTTGAATTTAAAATACAGTAAAATACAACATGTGATTATTCCACGACGGAAAATTATAATATAAGTAAATTTATAACAAGATACGAAACATCGGTAATGCCAAACTCCATGGGCAGCGGGAGGTTTAAAACCAGGTTTTTAATCGTTAAAAAAAATCGTTATCCATGCAAATTTCCGATTGGTAGACGTTGGCGATCAACAATCCTGGTCAATACATTTTATAATAATTTAAGCTGATGATTTTTTCGATTAAATTTAGTATGGTATATGTTCAATTTCAAAATTAATATGTACATTCAAAAAATAAAATGTGTATGAGGGAAAGAATAGAACTAGTAATTTCACAGTAAATGAACTTTGCGTATCTATATAAAATAAGCAAACAGTTAGTGGATTTGAATGGAACTCTTTATCCTTCTCATTCTTTATATATATAGATTGATAATGTTCATTCAAAATATACAGGTTTGCACGACATTCCAGAACAAACCCGTTTGCAATAATTAAACATAATCTGAAGTTGAAGGTCTCTGGAATCCAAAAACGGCTGCCATCGTGGCCAATTTGCATCACCACTTCAAATTTGGTAAGGTACAAATCTAAGAAAGTACAATTTATTGATTTTTCAAACTTGTTTGTCGCGGAGAAGCAAAAATATGATTAAAAATGGCATGTGCAATGTTTTTAGATTCTCATACATGTGCCTTCAAAAAAGTAAAAGGGCGATGCCAATCAGATATGGTTTCGACAGTTTGCCGATTCTAGCGACCTTCACCTTATCGTATTCTGTCTATCAGTCTGCTTACAGATGTCACCCGGCCAGGGCTAGAAAATCGATAAGCTCTTGGCTTTGGGGAGATAGCATTTCTACTCTCCCCATCTAATCTGCTTCAATCGGGTGCCCTATCTCGCTCATATGAATTTATGTCAAAAATAAATCTGACGTCCACTGATTTCTAACAAAAAAAAATGGGTTAATAACGTTTATTAATATCCCTATAGTCCTGAAAAGGCTGAAAAATAGAAACAATCATTACAATTATCATAGATCAACATTTGTCAAATAGATCAACATTTGTCAAAAGCAACAGACTATTGTATAAGACATAGTTTCAAAAGTCTTCTAAATGACATACTAGTTTAAGTTCATGTTATCTTTTAGATGTAGAATGTTATCTAAAAAATGATTGATTGAAGAGCCGAGTTTTATGATTTTTTCAATAAATGGATTATCTCATCATTATACCGCTAAACAAAAATATACTGCTAATAAGCGCATGAGAGTCTTCCATGGAAATATTAGCAATTAAGAAAATTATACTTTAAGTTCAGGAGTTCCATTTTTATGTAAATGTTATGTCGAAATTCTGAAAAATATGGCTTCCAAGCTTGTCTTGTTGCTCCATGCTCTTAAAATAAATGGGATGCAAAATTTGCAATAATAACTAAATAAGAATGGGAAATATGCAACATGATTGAAAGGTACAATATCTTCAGATACACTTCCTCACTTTGCTATTGTCAAATTGACGACATTGCCCAGGCTACGCCATTCAGCGTCACCATGTGTCAGTTGATATGCTTTGTGATCATATGATTCGTGAAAGCTTGAGAATAGGAACATGTGAGGACCGGAAGTTGGTTGCCAACTCACCATTTGAAGCCCTGGATACGACTCATATTAATCTCCAGTAATGATGATTGAAAAATCTAACACTTCAAAAGCAATCTTTAAAATCTTACATGTAATCCATAATACATTTTAACATATTACATAATACATTTTATCATAGTTTATAATATTTAAATTATTGTGATAATTTGGTTCGATTATTTTAACTTTGGCCGTTATTTCCAATTTGCATAGGCACTTCAAATTTTGGAAGGCACACTTTAAAGAAGCTACAAAAAACACATTTCAATCTTTGATCAATTGTTTACTGCTGTGAAGCAAAAATGTTATAAAAGTTCTTTAAAATGCTTCGTCAAATATTCGAAATGACGAGGCAAATCAGTTTGTGGTAATATTTTTTTTTTAAAGAAACCGTAGAACTTTTCACATTGTTCGTATGAGAGAAATTGGGGTATTTATTCTTAAAGTCAAATTTATTTTGAAATAATTAACTGCTAGCCTCACATGAACACGTAAATGGTAAATGAAATCGCAACTTCTCGATGGATGGTTTATATTTTCACAGAAGATTTATTCACTTGTTGAAAGTCAACGTCAACCTACATAAAAAATGCAAACGTCATTTTGTTACCAATAATGATACTCCATTTATCCATTATATTATTATTATCATTATTATGATTATAATGATAATAATAATTATTATTATTTGTGTAAGTATTTTTTTAATTATTTTTATCAGCCCTTGCATAATCAACTATTATTATAACTATTCAGTATATCCAGTATATATTAAGATATTAATCCATGCACATGATTATTTATAAAATTTAATTGTTTTTTAATTCGTTCGGTGTACCTGTCGGTACTTGTGTGATCATCGTCAAACTTGAATGGGTATTACCAGTAGCATTTAATGACTTTATTCTTCAGCCGAGCTATCGATTTTTAAGGACAAAATATTTAAAAAATATATACGATATATTATTCATAACTATAAAGTCTATACAAAAACAATTCTGGCAGCTCTGGTAAGTTTATTCTAGAATCAGTTACGACGCAGCTGTCATTCTTTTTTATGTTTTCATCATTTCGTCTGGCTTTCCTCAATTTTCGGCATCATCACAGTGGACAGGACATTTTCCATATCTTCCCGATGAATTTTCTTCTAAATTCTATATGCTGCAGAGAAAAGGTTGGTATCAAAGTTTTATTCTTGTTTATTAACAATCTCGTACCTAAAGCACATAATTTAGTGATCGGTAAACAGATTGTTAATAAATGAGTATAAAATTTTGATTGCGAGCTTTTTTAGTGCAAAATAAATTCCTTTAAAAAAGCTAAACCACCTGTGTAAAAAACGCCTAAGGTTAGACTAACTGATTTCAAACAAACATAGGTAACATCTAACATCGTGTGTCAGATGTGTCTAACAGACGTCTAACATTAGACGAAAGTTAGACAAAATGTTCGACGAACAGTCTAACGTGTTCGACTAACGTTAGACTAATGTTAGACTAACCTTTCTTACTGGGCATCTACTCCATGTGCCGAATCAAATCGCAACGAATGCAAACCATCGTCCTGCTCTAGCCCAAGTAAGTTCCACGTTTCGGAACGCGCGATAATTCCCGCAGCCAGCAGTATTCCACAACAAACAAGCAATTACTGTATTGTGTACCAGAGCTCAACACGAGCACACACCAATTCGGTTGTCAGCTCATCAACGTCAGATTCAGTTTTCCTTCGCTCGTGTATTTGGCTGTCTGTCTGTACGTCTGTTTGGTTGGTTGAGTCGAGGGTTGTAATGAAAAGTGAAAAACGCAAATCCTCTTCCACCCCGACCCCTGGATTGTACTCCAATAATAAACAGTCCGTTATTCAACCCGGCAGCCTAGTCCATTGTATCGATATAGACACAGCTCAATGAGTGGTGCCAAGTAGCAAGTCAGCACGTCTGCAGCTGCAAGCTCATCCCCCTGCTACCATCATCCATGAATGTTGTTATTATTGGGCGCGATTTATTATGGAGCAACAGAGCGCGCCGGGTGCCACCGACCGGCTCTTCCTGTGTTTATTTGTGAACACAGCAAACACTCTACCTATTGAAAAATCAACTCGGGCGTAGAAAATATAATTTGAAATATTGTTTCATGTTCTATTATGTGTGAAGCGGAGCGTCGCGGCAATCACTGTCGACACGGAAAACGTTTCATTTTCGTCCTAAACGCCACCGCCCTTTAATGGAGTTGCGATAGAGGTAAAATGAATCAAACGGGATAAGTGCTTTTTGAGGCAACTGAAATCAAATCTTACTTCAAGATGGTGAATCTGTTTTTGATTACAATAGCAATCAAATATCAAATTTAATCCATAGTAAATTTGAACCAGTTAAACTTGACGCAATTCTTTCAATCGTGCTTTTGAAAGCCAGTTCACTCCTGATTTGGATGTTTTGTGCATGCCGAATTACAGTCGGGTATCGATCTTTTCGGTTTCGTTCTTTACGGTCTCAATTTCTGCGGTTTTGTTCTTTTCGAGATCGAAACCCGCAGCTTATGGGATTTTCACTAATTGGGGAAAATTAGGTCTATCTCAGTTGTTTTAAGTAATAGATATCTACAGTCTTCAGCAGAGTTGTTGTACGGGGTATGACCAACAAATCTGTGTCATTGAATTCCGGTTCAATTGGGAATCTCACCGATAGAGGCGCTTTACTTTTGAGTTACTAAATATAAGTGCTGTGAAGCGTTTGGATAATGGGTAATTGGTTTCATCCTAGGATATTTCGAGAGACTCACCAGTTAGGACATATCAGTCTTCAGTAAACTCCGCCTAGTTGCCAAGCCCTTTTTAGAGGTGGTCACACAAGTGCGGAATTCAGTCACTACACGGTGCATTTAATTTAGGACGATGTTTTTTTCAGCAGACTTGTGCTAGTGGCCAAGTCCTTCCGGATAGTAGTCCCATGTGTTCAAAACTCACTCACTATGTGGTGCTAGTGTGCATATGAACCTGCAGGTTTATTGTGGTATATCTCGAATGCCTTACTAATTAGGACACTGCTTTCTTCAGCAAACTTGTGTTAGTGGCCAAATTCTTCCGAATAGTAGGCAAATTTGTTCGGAATTCTCTCTCCACGCGGCGCTAATGTGCATATGGGCTTTCAGTTTTATTACGCTACATCTAGAGCGTCTTATCCGTTAGGGCATTGCTTTTTTCAACAAACTTGTGCTAGCCGAAGCCCGGGCTGCAAAAAGGTGAGTAGACAACTGGGATGGAGCGTGCGTCCCGGCAACATAGCTATGGTCCTCACAAGTTCCTACCTCATGCTTCCACGGGACAAAGAGATGACAAAGACCGCCAGCTAAGGGTTGCGTACTTTGCTGGTAGTGCAGCTTGGGCACTGTTGTCCTTCTGACTTCGGCTAGATTGGAGGAGGTGCGTTCCGAGCGTTGTTCACCAAGGAGATGCAGCTCAAATAGCGTCTGTCCTGGCATCCAGCGGCTGAGTAATAAAAGTTGTATCGCGTCAGCTATA